>CM072149.1:9574278-9628574 GCA_036850595.1 Rhyacichthys aspro
AGCGAGCTGTGATTGGACAAAATCCCTTTAAAAATCCTTAATTACAAAGACTAGATCACGTCTTACGGTCTCGTTTTTTTTTAGATTACACTGAAAAACTAAATGAAACAGTAAAAAAAACAAAAAAAAATCAAGTTAGATGGACTTTTAACTCGAGTAAATGTTAGAATTAAGGTTGGAATACAGTAAATGGAGCTAGATATAAAAACGGAAGTCAAGCTGTATCAAAGGTTTGAGGCCAGATAAGAAACACAGTCCAAAAACTACACTTCTGCCTCTGCTTCCTCTGAATCTGGCCGTCTTCCCGAAGCCTTTTTTTTACTCTCCCTGGGGGGGTTTTCCCTGGTTTCCCCCGGACCTTGGCTGGTTTTGCTCTTTCCTCAGAGATTCCTCCTCGTCTGTCACCGTCGACCCATTAAACCCCACTCGACTCCTCCGTCAGCGCCTTTGATGAACGCGTTCGACCAGATCTAAGATTCCTACAAGTTCGCGTAAACAAGCGGCAAATAAAAGACGATTGTTGAGGTGCAGCTGACGAGAGGAATACATCAGAAAGAGTGAGATATTTGCGTTGAGGGATTAGAAATGGAGCTGGAATAATAAAGAGAGGAGGACAGGAAGAGAAGAAGATACGCCTCGTGGATGTAACTCTAATCTGTTCTCCAGACGAAAAGGGAAAAGAGAAAAGGTTTTGTCAGGGAGATAGTGTCCTACTTTATGTACAGTAAAAAAAATTAAAAAAAGCCGGTAGTACTTTTCCATTTGGACTCGTTGGGACACTTTTGTTGAACTCTTGACTGACCGTCGGCCTCAGGGACCTGCATCTGAATCGGAAAATTCCCAAGAAAATGAGCCGCAGACACTTGTAAAGAGTTTATATAAAGTGGTTGTGGCTGTGGCTGGATGATGATGATGGTGATGATGATGGAGCAGCAGACAACGAGAACCACTGAGTCACAACTGTACAGTAATCTCACGGGAAAAAACGAAGAGGGAACGGTCAGGTTTAGACAGAAACTGATTAATAATAGAAAAAAAATGAACAATCTAACTCCAACCTGTTAAAATCCATCTAAAACCTGTTCAAATCCATCTAAAACCTGTTTAAATCCATCTAAAACCTGTTTAAATCCATCTAAAACCTGTTTAAATCCATCTAAAATCTGTTCAAATCCATCTAAAACCTGTTCAAATCTATCTAAAATCTGTTCAAATCAATCTAAAACCTGTTCAAATCTATCTAAAACCTGTTTAAATCAATCAAAAACCTGTTCAAATACATCTAAAACCTGTTCAAATCTATCTAAAACCTGTTTAAATCCATCTAAAACCTGTTCAAATCCATCTAAAACCTGTTCAAATCCATCTAAAACCTGTTCAAATCCATCTAAAACCTGTTCAAATCCATCTAAAACCTGTTCAAATCCATCTAAAACCTGTTTAAATCCATCTAAAACCTGTTCAAATCCATCTAAAACCTGTTCAAATCCATCTAAAACCTGTTCAAATCCATCTAAAACCTGTTCAAATCCATCTAAAACCTGTTCAAATCCATCTAAAATCTGTTCAAATCCATCTAAAATCTGTTCAAATCAATCTAAAACCTGTTCAAATCCATCTAAAACCTGTTCAAATCCATCTAAAACCTGTTCAAATCCATCTAAAACATGTTCAAATCCATATAAAACCTGTTCAAATCCATCTAAAACCTGTTCAAATCAATCTAAAACCTGTTCAAATCCAACTAAAACCTGTTCAAGTCTAACTTCAACCTTTCTATCTCAGAAACAGGACCATCTGGAGACAGTATTAGGTTTTTTACGACTCCGACAACAATTTATCCTTTTCTTTTCCTGATTTATGGTCTTCCTGACAATTTGGCCTTATTCCAACGTACAGTAACAACAACTTTACTTTTACAACGTTAAAATCAAAATACATTAGTTAAAATAGTACTGTACGATGCTTAATGTAACCTCATCCATTAAGTTTGTCAAATAAAGCAGCATCTGTCCAAATGGCTGCAGGGAAAGTGTTTTTTTTTCTGCCTAAAGAGAATCCAAAGACACAACAAAGCTTTAAAAAAAACCGCTGACGGTGCGTTCACTGTTTGCTCAAGTGGACTTCAGGGTCGTCGCCGAACAGAGGGAAGTTTTCTTAAGGCGACCTTTTGTCTGTGTCCGATCCTCTGCTTCTAATCACCGAACGGAATAACAGCGAGTCAGGAAGCTGTGATCACATGATTGACAGCGAAACAGCTCATTATTTTGGACTTTTTTACCGAGTCCGACTGGAATATTTTGGTTAATACATCAGGGGGAATCCATGGGAGTAGCTGGGTTTCTCTCCGTTTTCCTGCAGCTGTTCGATTACTTAACTTCTCTGGCCTCACCCAGCTTCAAATTCCTGTCTTACTCTTATTATTTCTTCTTGCAGCGGTTTAATCTCGCTGCGTTTTATCGTTCTTGGGCTCGTTCAACTCTCCAAACACGGAGTCTGTTCTTTGTCAGAAAATCACAGTCGACCTTGACGCTGAAAACTGTGTGTGTCCCGCTTTCTCCAAACATTTGCAGCGGTTAGTTTTGACCCTGTTTGCACTTGAGGCTATAAACATCTCACAAGTTTATTGTTTTTTAACGTTGTATGAACATAATGTTTATTTTGCATGTCTGGGGTCGGATTTCTCGCTTCTCGAGTCTTTCTACAACTTCTACTCATTAATGAACTTTAACCAACAGTAAATGAACCCGGAGGACACACTCTGATCGTGAGTAGGAGTGATTTCGTGTTTGACGGATGGCTCTGGTGTGAACGGGAGACTTTAATGAGCAAACGGCGTAGGAGCGAGTGTCAGTGTGTTCATTAACTGCACCCACACCAGAAGAAACTAATGCATTTGTTTAAAGACGGAAGCGAGGCTGGACCGGTCCCAAAAGACGACTCCTACGAGGTCTTGAAGGGTTAGTTACAGAGCATTTATAACCATTATTTATAACACATTGGACAGAATCTGAATGATTCAATCAGGGCCCAAACACTTACTCATTTACAAGTTTCCAACAACTTAACTCTAACTCTGTTCATTCATACATATTTAATTTGAACAGGATGCTACAAATATGAATACAATCTGTTTAAATTCAACTAAAACCTGGTAAAATCTGATTAAAACCTGTTTAGATCCAACTAAAACCTGCTCAAATCCAACCAAAACCTGTTCAAATCCATCTAAAACCTGTTCAATCCAACTAAAACCTGTTTAAATCCAACTACAACCTGCTAAATCCACCTAAAACCAGGTTAAATCCAACTAAAACCTGTTCAAAACTAACTCAAACCTGTTCACGTTCATCTAAAACCTGTTCAATTCTAACTAAAACCTGTTTAAAACCAACTAAAACCTGCTAAATCAACCTAAAACCAGCTTAAATCCAACTAAAACCTGTTTAAAACTAACTCAAACCTGTTCATGTCCATCTAAACCCTGTTCAATTCCAACTAAAACCTGTTCAAATCCATCTAAAACCTGTTTAAATCCAACTAAAACCTGTTCAAATCCATCTAAAACCTGTTCAAATCCAACGAAAACCTGTTCAAATCCATCTAAAGCCTGTTCAAATCCAACGAAAACCTGCTGAAATCCAAATCAAAACTGTTAAAATCCAAATAAAACCTTTTCAAATCCATCTAAAACCTGTTGAAATCCAACTACAACATTTTAAAATCCATCTAAAACCTGTTTAAATCCAACTAAAACCTGCTAAATCCACCTAAAACCAGCTTAAATCCAACTCAAACCTGTTTAAAACTAACTCAAACCTGTTCAAGTCCAACTAAAACCTGTTTAAATCCATCTAAAATCTGTTCAAATCCAACTAAAACCTAAACTAAAACTAAAAAAGACAACTTTTGTAAAAACCCAAATAAAGATGAAACCTCACATTCAAAATTTAATAAAATCTTCCAAATGTCACCATCGTCAGCCTCTGAAAGGATTCTTCTTAACTACAGCGGCCTCTCACCTCTTTGAGTTCATACAGACTCCATTCAGTGCTGGAGCTGTGGTGCATTCACTGACAGCCACCATTTATTTAATATTGACAATAATGTAAAGCCCAGCAGCCAATCAGAGCGTCCCTAACACGAGACTCCCTTCTACGAGAGTTTTAATTCACCAAAGCTGCCATGTAATGAAGCCTGGATGACGCTTAACAAACTCTTCATTTAACGTAAGCTATACAAAAGTTAGAGAGCGTTCTAAATCTGGAAACACCAAACGTAAACCTCGGACCGCTCGGACCACCAATGGACAAAGCAGCGTGTGTTTAACCCGATTATAGTGACACAATAAGCAAAGGTAGTGCTTTATAACGACCTCCCACGAAGTCTGTCGGCTAAAGTTTTATGAAAATCACAACCGGGATCTGTATTAACGTCGGATTAACGCAACAGGAGGAAAAAAAAACATCCAAAAGAGTGACAGGAGTGAATTTAACACGGAAATACCTCCCAGTTCAGAGCTGGGATACAGATGGCCTCGACCTTTTCTCGACTGCACAAAAATGCCCCGTTAAAAACCCAACTGTTTGGCTTTACGTGAATCGCTCCAGTGTTTTCACTTTTTCCCCCCTCGTTCCTCTGTATAAAAGGTTTCCAAAAGCGTGTAAATTCAGCTGTCGTTACATAAGTTTCCATGCCCTGACCTCCAGCATTTATTTAAGCAGACTCCAAACCGGAAAAATTGTAAGTAACAGCAAAAGGAATGACTTAAAAAGGATTATGAGGCTTCTGCTGTTGGTATTTATGTGAATCCTTTCCATTACAGTAACATATGTCAGTTTATAGTGACACGTATGCAGCGGACCACCAACGTGAAGACCTCAAATCCACCAAACGGACCTGGAAATGTTGCTGTTAGCTGTAGCGATTAGCATTTTCAGCTAATTTTTTAAAAGCTGTTTAGTCACTGGAAAAAAAAACATTCTGCTGAATAAACGCAACTTTTTACAATTAGATTTATTCTAATTAAATAAAACATGTGAGATTTACTTAAAATTCCCAATGCACTCACTCCCATCCTGCAGCATTAAGTGAACAAGCGACTGTTTAATGTTCTCAAAGCTATAAATAGTGTTGGAGCTGCACAATATTAGAAAAAAATGAATAAATAAGCAATAAATATCATGATAACGATATGAGCTGCGGTATTTTGTTTCATTTTACTGGAAAATATAAAGTAATACAAGGTTCTGGACTAACTTTCGTCAAAACAGAAGCTAAATAAATCATAAAGACTCACCTAAACTGGGATTAAATACGTCTAAACTCTTTAAATGCAGGAATTAACCTGATGCTCGCACGATACAGATATTGTGATGTAGATAATATCGCGATAACGATAAATTTGCGATGTATCGTGGAGTTCTTGTTTTCAGTAAAACTAACTGGTTTCTTTATGTTATTCAGATTAATAAAGGCTAAGAGTGTCTGAAAGTTCACAAAACCACCAATAAAGGTATAAAATACAACTTTTTTATTGCCGTTTACATTCAGAGCAGAGAAGATGGCGCTCAGACGTCTCAAGTTTAAGGGATGTGTTGATCTTTAACTCAATCAGAATAAATAATAAACCTTTCTGAGCTTTACTTTTACATCATTAATTGGATTTAATTAAGATTTAGAGCGCAAAAACTTAAGGCTTTAGTTGCATAAATGCTACAACTACATGTGATATACATATTTTATGCGAAAACTGGCAAAACTACGCAGCTCTCGTCCAACTCTGTGCTCTTTCCATTCTCTCAGGCTGGTATTACTGGGACTTAGCTGGACTTTACGAGACAGAAGGGAGAAAGTCAAGATAACAAGCACCGAGCCTCGACCGCAGACACTTCCCACAGTTTTAAACACGCCGTTAGCGACTCATTCGCGCTGTTTACGTTCACTAAACCCGACCGGCGGCTCCTTTCTTACGGCTCTCTGGTGCCTGGGTGGACACGGCCCGGTTAAGTCATCGTGGCAGGTGGAGATTTCCTGACGTTAAGAGGCTGGATTTGCCGCCCTTGACTTCCAGAGGCTCTGGTGCCCGTGACCCTCTTAAGCCACATCCTGCGAGACAGGACGTCCACTCTGAGCAGGAAATGACCCTCACCGATTGGAGCCTGTTAACGCCGAGGGAAGGGGTCGGACGGAGCTGAGGTGGGGAGGAAGAGGAGGGTGAGAATGAGGCGGTTCGGACAATGGTGTTAGTCTGGGACGTTACCTAATAAATCTGAGTGATTACCAAGAGTAATTAAAGTGTCTTAGTGCTTAATTCTTTTGTTTCTTAAAGCTGTTTTATTTAGTTTTTCAGTGTAATCTCCTAAAGTTTATTGTAACATCTGAAAAAATGAGACCTTAAGACGTGATCTAGTCTTTATAATTAAGGATTTTTAAAGGGATTTTGTCCAATCACAGCTCGCTTCAGGTAAAAAGGAGCGCTCCCATTGGTCGACACTGAAGGACCGAGGAAATAAACGAAGGAAATGTGTTATTCTGTTGGAAATACGTCTTATTTTACAGTGAAACAGCTCAAAAAAGATAAAAATAGAGAAACAGGCAGAAAGTTAAACATGGATCGATGCAGAGTAAACGGTAAACTCCAAAGATAAAAGTTTCAGATCAGCTCTAAACTTCAATTCAATGTAACATATTAGTATTTTGTGATGAAAAATTTCACATTTTTTTTAAATTAAAGAAGCAGGAAAGGTTACTGCTGCCATCGGGGACAAAAAACAAACACAATCAGGGACTGGAGCTTTAAATGTGGACAAACTGTGTGATTTTGGCAATAATCTAAAACAATCAGACAACAGTTCAGACGATAAGCTTCCACTTGTTAGATTTCTATTTCTTTCGTGCTAATGTTTAGTCTGTGCCCACTGTGAGAACTGAAAATGATCCAACAGCGCCTAATAAGCCGACATAATGCTGCCGCTGCCCGTCCGAGTGTGTTTGTGTGTAACACGATCCAGTCTAATGGGCAGCCTCCCACAGGACGGAGCCGACAGCGGCAGGTGCGCAACAGAAAAACACTAATGTTTATCCCATTAGTCGCGGACGGCCGAGCGATCCAGAGAGCTCCGAGGAAGCAATTAACAGAAAAAAACGTGGGAGACTTTTGTTCCGTTGTCGAGCGTGATTCTTAGGTTACGACGAGCGTATTTGACCTTTTTACATCGCTGCGGTGCCATCTGTATGCTTTTATTGTGGCGGGATGCTACTGTTTTAGCGCCGAAGGTGTTAAGTCGTTACAAGTTTAACAAGGGTCGCTTAACTTTCTGGCGATCTTTCACACTTTCCTCAAACATCTGAGGATTTAACTCAAATAACGAAGCAGTTTGTGGCTAAATCTGGTCCATTTTAATATATCCTATTTATCCGTAGGAGACTTTTACTTGAGCTTCCTCCACGACCGGTGTTTGATATTGTTTCATTTCACTTTATTTCTCTCTAAAAACATACGAGTGTTGTTTTAAAAAGAAAGGACACTGTCTTTTTGCAGAATTTGGTTCAATATTTATAAAAACAAAGCGGTTAATTGCGTTTACGAGCGTCGGAGCGCGGTTCAAAGTGAAGCAGGCCTGATCTATTATGAATCAGAGGCTGGATTTATGAAATAACTATTGGACATAATCGTGAGCAGCTCCTACAAAAACGCTCTTTTCGGGGCTGTTTCTTTCTTTTTGTGTCAAATTCAGCTCAATTTAACACTCTCAAACACTGTATTGTCTAATTTTACTCTGTTATTTATTGTTTTTAATATTTGTTTTCTTTGGATTATTTTAATTTGTGGATTTGTTTTGATTTTATTGGGTCTTGATTTTTTTTTCTTTCACCAAAACACTTTGTAACTTAGTTTAGAAAAGTGCTTTGTAAATAAAGTTGATTATTTTTAATAGTTTTCTGTGGTATGTGAAGGAGCTGAACTAATTTTTTACTTTTTTATGACACTTTTTGCCTTTAGATTTGACGTTCCTCGATTATTTTATATTAAATTTTATTACAAATACAGTCCACTTCATAAATAGCCGTTGTGGATGAGGTTTTGTTGTTGTTTTCAGACAGTTTCCATCCCCCTCGAGTCTGTGATCTTGGCATTAAACCTGACTTTGACCGCTGAACTTTACGGCTTCACGGCTGCATCCTGACTTTTGTTTCTTTTGAAAGCCTCGGCTGGTTTTTCCGGGCGTCATTAACAGCTGGACTCCGACGAGAACAAAGCCGAGCGACTGGACGCGGTCTGCGGCCACTTTTTTTTACAGAAATATCTGGAGATGACTGTGTGGCTCTGTTAGAAACGCTGGACTTCGAGCAGGAATTCCTAACATGCTACGCTAGCTTAATTACAGCTCACAAAGGAGGCGGACATCTTGCGGAGGGGGAAATATCGACTGTGCTTTTGCATATCTCTCGGGACGCCTCCACACTAAAGGCACGGCATTAATCTTACGGCCCACATGTGTAACAGCTTCGTCCCGCTCGTGATCTCACCCTCAGCTTCAGAACAAAAAACGCAGAGGTGCTGTGGAAAAGCCAGAGGTGTCGGGCCCTTTAAGGTCCGCCTCGGCTTCCTGTCGGCGTTTTAACGGGACACACGCTCCAAACGTCAAAGAAAAACAGGTCGGTGAAGCGGACTAAACCGTTAAATGGTCATCTGAGGGTAAGAGGGCAGGTGGACCAAGGCGGAAACACTTCTGAGGAGCTGTTTTTTGCGGCTTTTGACACTTTAGCAGAGGATTATTACAGTTCTTTTACCATTTTCTGAACAGCACTGGGAAAAAGAGGAATGGAAACTCAATGGAAGAATTGGAAAAGTTCAAAAATCTGATTTAAAACGCTTTTCCCATTTGCAGCACATTTTTCTTTGAGGAGTCGAGGTGCATAGCTTCTGGTCTGACGCTAAAAGTTCACGATAAAGCACAAAAAACAGTCTAATACGTCATGCTCTGTAGCATTACTCAAGAATTAGAAACAAGTTTTGGGAATTGATGCAAACACAAGACAAGAATCAACAAAGAAACACAACATAAATAAGGAATTACCGTTTTTCAGTGTAATCTCCTAAAGTTTATTGTAACAGGAATGAGACCTTAAGACGTGATCTAGTCTTTATAATTAAGGATTTTAATAGATTTTGTCCAATCACAGCTCACTTCAGGTAAAAAGGAGCGCTCCCATTGGTCGACACTAATGTCAACAACGAAGCAACAAGGAAATAAACCAAGGAAATGAGTTATTCTGTTGAAAATACGTCTTATTTTACATCAAAACAAAGCAAAAACCGTGACGAGATAAGATGATGTGGTTCGATATCTTCCCAAGAGCAGAAAGAGCGATGTCTGTTGAAAAAAAACACAAAATACGCTGAAACATTTAGCCATAAAGAAGTTAGCATTGTTTACTCTATACATAGAGATTTTATTAGATATTATGTGAAGGCTTGAAAGCAAATGTGGGACAAGAAAGCAAGAAAAATGCGAGAATTCACACAAAAAAAGACTGAGATTCTCTTCTTTTTTAGCCGTATTTTCTTTGTTTCGGTCAAAATAAGAGAAGTTTTGTCTTCGGAGGCCGCGATAACGATCTTTCTTACTTTGTTACTACTGAAAAACAAAGCAGAGCTGGATTTTTCTTGAATTATCTACAACCAATCGAAATGTTGGATGCAAAATTCATAAAAAAATTTAAAGAATATGATTAATTGTTGACAGAAACACTATGGCACCTTCAGGCTGATGTTTGCAGTAACACATTTGATGTAAAACAGCTCACCATTTGCTTTATATTATTCTCCATGGCAACTGCTGCAAAATGAACACATCAAACCTTGAGAAAATTAGCTCCAATTGAGGATAATTACGGCCATAACTTCTTTATATGTGTCTAGTTTTATGCAGAGTTCGAGATTGTGCAGAAATATGGCTCCCGAGTCTTTCACCTGCTGCTCACAGACCGGTGCAGGGCTCTCTTTTGGGAAATTACACCCAGCGGTTTGTTGTGTTAATAGATCTTCGCCGAGGCCAGGTTCTCAGGGTGTTCTGTGTGGTCCGGACTCGCTGCTCTGTCAGGTGTGGGCCAAACCTTTATTTGTTATACTTCGCTAAAGCCGTCACTCTCGCGTTTCCACCAAGAATGTAGAGCGTGGCTGTGATGGGAGCCGCCGTAAACCCTGATTTATGATTCAAGTCGTGACAGAGGCGTAACGGGACGGGATCATGACATCAGCCGCTCCCGGCGTCGTCGAAAACACGCTTTGACTCCGTCGGCAGAATTTGAGGCGCGGAAATTACCCTCATTTCAGAATCTATTCAACAGAGTGATGTCTTTATGATGGAGCTGGAAGGACTGAGCACCAGGAGCAATGAACATATATATTTGGGGGATTTGATAGTTTTATAATCTTAGAACAAATGCAAAGTTAATAAGAATCATTTCAGAGGACGAAGGTGGTGATGTTTGGAAGCTTTTATTAAATTTTGAATGAGAGATTTCAGCTTCATTTGAGTTTTACAAAAGTTTTAGTCAGATTTGAACAGGTTTTAGTCAGATTTGAACAGATTTTAGTTGGATTTGAACAGATTTTAGTTGGATTTGAACAGGTTTTAGTTGGATTTTAACAGATTTTAGATGGATTTCAATAGATTTTAGATGGATTTCAACAGGTTTTAGTCGGATTACAACAGGTTTTAGTTGGATTTGTACAGGTTTTAGTCAGATTTCAAGAGGTTTTAGTCAGATTTTAACAGGTTTTAGTCGGATTTTCACATGTTTTAGTCAGATTACAACAGGTTTTAGTTGGATTTCAACAGGTTTTAATCAGATTTGAACAGATTTTAGTTGGATTTCAACAAATTTTAGTTGGATTTTAACAGATTTTACATGGATTTCAACAGGTTTTAATCAGATTTTAACAGGTTTAGTCAGATTTCAACAGGTTTTAATCAGATTTTAACAGGTTTTAGTCAGATTTGAACAGATTTTAGTTGGATTTTAACAGATTTTAGATGGATTTCAACAGGTTTTAGTCAGATTTTAACAGGTTTTAGTCGGATTTTAACATGTTTTAGTCAGATTTCAAGAGATTTTAGTTGGATTTTAACAGATTTTACATGGATTTGGACAGGTTTTAAACACATTTGCACAGGTTTTAGTTACTTATCTTTGTAGCAAAAATCAAATCCATCTAAAACCTGTTCAAATTCAATAAATAAAACCTTGTGCCAAAACACCACCTTCTATATATATTTAGGGGCCACAGAAAACACTGCAAAGGGCCACATTTAGACCTTTACATTTGACATACAACATATTTACTTGAATCAGAAGTCTATGAATTCAGACAAAATACAGAATTGATTGGTTTTGACGCGACTAATCCATTGTGTGACTTTAGGTCCTTCAGAAATATAATATTGTTTATGTAAAAGTCTTTATTCATAAATTCATTGTTACCATGGGAACTCTCTGTTAAATGGACCAACTCTTCAAAATCATTAAATAATGCCCATTTTTCTTGGAGCTGGAGCATTTTATGTCTTGTTCACACTTTTCGATTACGATTTTATTGCGGTTTTATATCGATTTTAAAGCCTCTGATCAGATGCAACTTGAGTTTGATCCACAATGAGCACAAGAACTTCTTTAGTCTTTAGTAAAAACTTTCAAAACAATGCATTAACAAAAAAACTACAAGAAAGAAAAAATTGCCTAAGTTTTCCCCCCAAAAAATCCAAAAAGCTGTGTCTCTTTTGTCTTGCGTCTTCTCCTAAATCCCTAAAAACCCCTAAAAACCCCTGGGTGCCGTGGAGGTCTCTCTCTCGTTTCTCAAAAGCAGAAAGTCTCCAGTCTTTTCTCTGCGACATAAAGCGGTCTCTGTGCGTCGGCTTGTTTTTCAGCTACAGCTCAGCGGCGGCGGTGACATGTTTAACCCCGAAGGACTTGGGAATAAACCGCTCTTTTCATGGAGGACTTATTTTAGAACATGACTCTATTATGTCATTTAAATTCTCCGGAGCTGAGTCACTGTTGCGGAGACTTTAATTTGGATTTGTAATTAGTTAAAGATATTTAGAGTCTAGTGCAGTGGTGTGGAACTCAAAGTGGTGAGTTAATGTGAATCCTTTCAGAGGCCGACGGTGGCGACGTTTGGAAGCTTTTATTACATTTTGAATGGAAGGTTTCATTTTCATTTGAGTCTTACAAAGGTTAGCAGTTTTAAGGAAACCGGTTTTGGTTGGATTTCAACAGGTTTTAGATGGATTTAAATGGGTTTTAGATGACTCTGGACAGGTTTTATTTGGATTCCAACAGGTTTTAGATGGATTTGGACAGGTTTTATTTGGATTTCAACATGTTTTGGTTGAATTTGAACAGGTTTTAGATGGATTTCAACAGATTTTAGACGGATTAGAACAGGTTTTAGTTGGATTTCAACAGGTTTTGGTTGAATTTGAACGGGTTTTAGATGGATTTGGACAGGTTTTAGACAGATTTGAAAAGGTTTTAGATGGATTTCAACAGATTTCACATGGATTTCAATATGTTTTTGTTGAATTTGAACGGGTTTTAGATGGATCTGGACAGGTTTTTTATTTGGATTTCAGTAGATTTTGGTTGAATTTGAACAGGTTTTAGATGGATTTCAACAGATTTTAGACGGATTTAAACAGGTTTTAGTCCTATTAGAACAGGTTTTAGTTGGATTTCAACAGGTTTTAGATGAATTTCAACAGCTTCTGGTTGAATTTGAATGGGTTTTAGATGGATTTGAACGGGTTTTAGCTACTTATCTTTGAAGCAAAAATCAAATCCATCTAAAACATGTTCAAATTCAATGACTAAAACCAAAAATATCTCCTTCTAAATGTATTTAAGAGCCACATAAAACATTGGGCCTTGAGTTAAGAACAAAGCCTGATAAATGAGGATAAATGGGCTTCCTTCAGACCTGTCTTTCCGTTCTCTCTGGATTTTAACGCCAGGTCTGAAGGAGTTCGATGAGAAACTTATCTTCGAGCTGTTTCCATTTGGCTCCGTTTGTCGCACAAACATAAACGTAGTGGGGGTTTCACAGAAGGAGCAATTAGACTTTTTATGAGGGGAACTGAATTTACAGCAGAAGCCTCATTATCGCTGGACACCGCCGCCTCGGAGGACAAAAGACCGCTCGCTGAGACGCAGATAAACAGGTCCGAGAGGTTCCCACACTCCACACTTCTACGCTTTAATATTCCTCTGTAAAGAACGGGAATAAAAGTAGACAGTTTACGGGATCCAGGCCTCGGAGCAGAAACAGGCTGCGAATAAAAACCTGCAGCGTCATTAGCGCAGGTCGATTAACTCGGATAAGAACGGATTTACTGATGGATGTTGTATTTTTATCCTGGCGCAGTGTTGAACGCCGTAAATAGACGAAGCCGCCCGAGGAGTTTCCGTACCGTCAGGAATCCAGTTTAATAAAGCACAGAATTAAAGCTCCAGGAACTGATTTTGTTTTTGCCACGGGTCTAACAGCAGCATAGTGATCTTTACTGCTTCTTTTATTTAAAAAAAAAGTCAAACTGGACCAATTTTTCACCACAAAATACTAATACGTCACATTAAATCAAAGTTTAGAGCTGATATAAAACTTTCATCTTTGGAGTTGAAGCATTGCCAACATTTATCCATGTTTAATTTGCTGCACGTTTCTCTATTTTTATATTTTTTTAGCATTTTCTTTGTAAAATAAGATGTATTTTGCAACAGATTCACCCATTTTCCTTGGTTTTATTTCCTTGGCCCTTCATTGTTGACATCAAAGCATTAAATCCGACTAAAACCTGTTAAAATCCAACTAAAACTTCTTCAAATCCATCTAAAACCTTTTCAAATCTAACTAAAATCTTTCAAATCCATCTAAAACCTATTCAAATCCAACTAAAACCTGTTTAAATCCAAATAAAGCCTCTTCAAATCCAACTAAAACCTCTTCAAATCCATCTAAAACCTATTCAAATCCAACTAAAACCTGTTTAAATCCAAATAAAGCCTCTTCAAATCCAACTAAAACCTCTTCAAATCCATCTAAAACCTGTTCAAATCCAACTAAAACCTGTTCAAATCCAACTTAAACCTGTTCAAATCCAACTAAAACCTGTTCAAATCCAACTAAAACCTGTTCAAATCCAACTAAAACCTGTTCAAATCCATCTAAAACCTGTTCAAATCCAACTAAAACCTGTTCAAATCCAACTAAAACCTGTTCAAATCCAACTAAAACCTGTTCAAATCCATCTAAAACCTCTTCAAATCCATCTAAAACCTGTTCAAATCCAACTAAAACCTCTTAAAATCCATCTAAAATCTCTTCAAAGCGCTCCTTTTTACCTGAAGTGAGCTGTGATTGGACAAAATCTATTAAAATCCTTCATTATAAAGACTAGATCACGTCTTAAAGTCTCATTTTTTCAGATGATTCCTGTTACAATAAACTTTAGGAGATTACACTGAAAAACTAAAAAAAATTCAAGTAATGGACTAAACAAAAAAGTCTCAAAAAACAATGCTGCCGTCTCCAAAGGTCTTCACAGAAATGATCAGATCCTAAACATACGACATTTAACTTCATTATTGTGTAAAAAAAGCAATGGAGAAAGCTGCTGCGTCCGAGAAACTCTGTTGAAGGTGTGTCATCAGCTGGAGACATCTGCTGAGTTCTGTAAACGGGAGTGTTCGGGAGCTGCTCCAGACGCCTCTTTACGCCGACTCAGGCCTTTCCCGCGAGCTGCTGTTTGCACGATTCTGATCTAAAGCTGCGTTCATAAACATACCACCCCAAAGTGTTTTCCCTGCCGCTCCGCTTTCATCTTTTTCTTTTTATCTACCGCCCTTTCGCTTCACGTCTCTTCTGTTCAAAACGTCACGGACTTTATTCGCTTTTAAATACGTAAAACATCCTAAGAAAACACGGTGCAGGTTAGTTAAGCACACAACTGTATCGTCTGTGACACCGAATGAACCGAGGAAACATCTGGAAATACAAGCTCTGCATTAAACTGTGAATATATGAACTGACAATATCACTTCTCTTCAACAGAAAAGCACCAGAGGAAACTGTAACTTATTGGTTCACCTTTTAATTTTACAAATACGTCGATTGCAAACACATTTCTTTCACGGTTCACTGTGGACGTTAGCATCTGAGGTACGTTTTCAATGGACAACAGAGCATTAGCAACATAAAAGAGCTAATTCTGCTTAAAAAAGACAAAACAAGCTAAAGACGACGATGAAATAAAATGAAAAATGTCACAAAACACCACAAAAAGCAGCCTCAGTTAAACAGAAATGGTTTTAGGACCTGTGCTTCCGCATCAAAGACCTCCATATGAGTTATTATTGTTTTAAATGCATCTTAGTCTGCGGTCTTTTAGTCAAATAGCCCCCTTTCCACCACGGGAACCTTTTTAATTACCAAAAACGTCTAAAAACTTTCCCTCCAACCTAAACTTTTCACTAAAAAGTTTTCAGATTCCCCATGATTCCGAGCAGTTTCACCAGAATCGTAAATAAAAGGTTTTGGAATGGCCCGGTCGAACTGGAAATTTATAGTGTGACCTTAAGAGAGCTGTGCACAAGCGAATGCGATGTTTTTAAGTAGATTTGACCAAAATTCAAAAAGACATAAAGGAAAGAATTACTTCAAGAAGATCGATAAGCTTCTGAATCTGAGAGAAGCTTAGTTATACTCACACTTTTTCCTTATTGAGGCCTTTTTCTATTAATTAAATAAAGGTAAAGTGAAAAAAAAAAAAAACATAACAGCATAACACAATAACTCCAATTGTTTCCCTTTGTTTTTGTGCAAAGAAGTACAATTAAATGTCAGTGTTCTCATCAATTGAAACTGAAAACGTTGACAAAAGTTTAAGTTTTCATGAACCCTCACAATATGGCTTTGATGCTAATGCTATTTTGGTAACGACGGCACCAAAGGGGATTATTTTGAAGAAAAGAGTTTTTGTGTCGCTGCTATCTTCTGTTCTGGCTCTGACTCTGAATAAAACAGACCCCAGTGGACAAATTCAGAATAGGAGTTACTTTAATTTGATGTAATTTTCACTTTTTCCAAACTGATTCCACGGAACGGACACAAAAAATATTAAATAAATATTACTATTTCACCTGATTGTGTTTAAAAACAGCAAAAATAGCTGACAAATCTTTCATTATTCCTGTTTAAATGTTCTTTTGGAATACATATAGTCAGTATTTAACCGTATTTTTTAACCAAGTGAAGAGTTTTATTTGAATTTATTTGTGTTTGGATGTTTGGTGTAAAAGTAATGACCGTGGAGCTTACTAGAGCGCTGAGAGCAGGATGGGAGTCCAAAGAAGTAAAGTGCATGATGTCATTTCCCTGCAGAGAGAAAACACAACACATTAAACCCACAACTTTGCAGAAGAGAGGACTTTAGAGAGGGTCGGACTAGTCTTAAAGGGGTCCCGTATTTTCCACAACAGCCTCAGAAGGTCATAAACATTTCTAAAAGGTTTATAAAATGGAAGCTAGAATATAATTACATCTTTCTTGGACGTTTTAAATGATTTCCTTGTTTTCCAGGACGCGTGGGAACCCTGTTTTTGAACATCAGCTGACTCTCAGGCGCTGCTTTCTCGACAGGAATCTCCGTTTTGGATTTCAAGACTGTGTTGCGGAGTCAGACTGAGAGCAGACCACCGCAGGCTGAGAGCGGGGGCCAAAGCCAGCTCCCGTGTTGCCAGATGTGGGGCGTGGAGGTCGGTTTTGGAGGCTCCGGGCCAGGCCTGCGGCTCCGTGCACCAGCTGACCCGGCCCGCGCTGGTATAGACGTACACAGACGACAGAATCGGGCGCGACACCGCTGCTCTGTGTCTGCCTCGGGTGTAACGTTAACGATCGTCCTTGCGCCATTTTCTACAAACAAAATCACTCAAAAACACAAGTGTGAAGCATTTTATTTTATTTGCGGTCAATGTCCCCAGTGGCCACTCACAGTATTGCAATGAAAAATATCGTATGCTGCCCACAAAAGCAATTTCCAATGTAAAAAAAAGTCACCGACAACAACAAATGGTGTAATATTGTTCTTTTTATTGTTATTTTTCATATTATAAGCAAGAAAAATCTCAATTATTATGTCTTTGCTGCAAAAAATCTTGGTTTCTGTTTCTATACGTCACATGAATCAGGAAAAAACAGTTATAAACAGGATATAACAATGATTTTGGGACAAATCACTCAGATATGAAGCCGTATTGTGCAATATGAATGTTGATATTATACTTATGTTTTGGTTTTGGTTTCTATTTGACAAAGTAGACAGTAGCTGGACGGAAGAAAAACAAGAACGAAAGAAAAAACTAAATTCAAGGCTCCCCAATGAAATACATTTTGGTAAATTGTGCAGCCCTAGCATATATATCAGTTTTTTTAAAGAAAGGTAAATACAAACAGACAATATAATCGGGTCATTCAGTAGCTTCAGTGAGACCAGAACTAGAGGATACATCAGAAAAGATCTCAGGGAACAGTTCTTTTGTTGAAACAGATGCTCTTAGACCATCTCAGGGCTTGTTTTTTGGCGAGAAGGAGCTCCAGCGCTCTCTCTCAGACGAGCTGCAGGTTTCTCTCTGAACAGGAAACGTCTCGGAGGATGAGAGAATGTTTGGAGGACGACTGCACACCTCACGGCCTCCGCTCGCTCTCGTCCAGACGCTGTTATTGCAGCTGCCTTCCCGCCTCGCTCGCTCGCTCTCTCAGGTGCTTTCCAGCCTCTTGACTTTCCTCCTCTTTATTTTTTCTTCTCCTACACTTTCTGTCCTCTGAGTTTCAACCGCAATCCTTCAATTTAACGAATGAACGTGTGACAGAGCGAGGCTGCGCTTCCATGACGACGGTCCGAGTTACTGCAGAACCGCTGGGTAATTTGAGGGTGTGTTTGGAGCCCTGTCCTTGACGACATGGGTGTGAGTGTGTGTTTCTGTGAACAGGAATGCCAGTCATTTTTAGCTGAATAGCATTCGTTTTTAGCTTATTTTCTTAGCGGAGACGTTCGGGCCTGTTCAAACCTGCTGCTCTGTGTTTTTAAGGCCTCTCTGGGCTCTTTTCCGTGATGCCGGTGGGAATTTCTCTCACCGTTATCCTGTCTCAGTCCGCCTCGTGCCCCATTTATGCTCCACAGGTGAACAAAAAAGGCCACCAGCTTCTCTGTCTTTAAACAACGCTACAATAGAAGGACATTTAGAGCTTGTGCAGTGAGTTTTTGAAGCACAAAACCCATCTGTATCAGCCATAAAGAGTCAAAAAGCAAAAAACAATCATTCATTTGGACTTAAAAACATGTAATTACTCCTTACACTGTAAAACAAAACTGTGAAACTAGTAAAAAGCTGTCTTGGTTGTTGTTGCTGTTATATACATATCTATAGAGATGCTCAATTCTCATTAAAACATGAAAATCTTCATTTTGTCCAGCTACATGTCAATTTAAATTAGGATAAAAGGCACAAATGAACAGAAAAACATGCATTTATGAAATTATCGGTGAACAGGGTGTCCTTTCTGTTTCTTTTATTTAAAAAAAAGGTCAAACTAGACCAAATTTTCACCACAAAATACTAATACCTTACATTAAATCAAAGTTTAGAGCTGATCTGAGACTTTTATCTTTGGAGTTTACTGTTGTAGACTGTTTATTCATGTTTAATTTGCTGCAGTTTCTCTATTTTTATCTTTTTTGAGCTGTTTCTCTTTAAAATAAGACATATTTCCAACAGAATAACCCATTTCCTTCGTTTATTTCCTTCGTCCTTCAGTGTCGACCAATGGGAGCGCTCCTTTTTACCTGAAGCGAGCTGTGATTGGACAAAATCCCATCATTCTCATCTATTAAAATCCTTAATTATAAAGACTAGATCACGTCTTAAGGTCTCATTTTTTCAGATGATTCCTGTTACAATAAACTTTAGGAGATTACACTGAAAAACTAAAAGAAACAGTAAAAAAAAAATCAGGTAATGGACTTTTAATCTATTTTTAATCCATCCATTACTGGGACTTCCCATAGAACCCACAGAAAATGAGACTGAAAGGACGAACAAACCTTAAGAACCACTTTATCTCCAATTGGAAACTCCCTGAAAATATTTCCGCGGTGTCATTTCAAGCCTTCATTAACCAGGAATGCTGACCCAGTGCAAAGCCTTGGAGAGAACAGCTCTGATAACAGTAAAACACGTCCGGTTAAAGGCCAACAGCGCCGTCAAACTTCAGGGATTCAACGTAAAGTCAGCTTAACCTCGGAAAAATCCAGATAGGAGCACTTTATAATGAAATATTGTAATGTTGTAAGTCACATGCCAGTCTGCAGGAGGAAGACCGACACTGTTATCTTTTCCACTCTTCTCCCAGACTCAAAGTTACTCAATCATTTTCCAAAGTGCACATTTTTTCCGAAGGATTACAGCTTCTCTGACCTCTGTCTCTGGCCCCGAAACCACACGGTAGTGAAGGACCAGCCAGAGGAATTTAAAAATGGGTATGTTTTAAATCTCTGAGGCCGGCTGAGAATGTCGCCCGGGTTCATTCCTGGCTTCGTGACATACTTTTGTAATCACCGTCTTATTTGATTTTAATCGGGGAAAAGAGACCAAGCTTAGTTTGTGATTTTTGAACAGATTTTTTTTAAGGATGTGGGGCATAAATGTGAAAATCTAGTTTGAAAAGACAAAATAAAAGCTTTAGTTCATTAGAAACTGAGTCAGACACAAGGAAATGTAACTACTTTTAAGAAATATTTAAAAAACATTCCTTTTTAGAGAAGCATTTGATATTTCCTCATTTTAGTTTGTTATTTATTGTTTTATTTTTCCTTTGGATTAATTTGTGCATTGTTTTTATTGGCTATTTCTATGCTTTATCTTTGCACGAGCAGCAGCAGGTTTTCCTCTTCTAACTAATTGCATAAATCACTTTAATGTGTTAAATTTAATTATATTTCAGCTCCTTCAGGTCTTTATAAACCAGAGGCCTGCTCCACTGAAGAAAAATTACTTCCTCTGCTTTTGTGAGAAATAGTAATAACAGAGAAAAAGCGTTCTGTGCACGTTCTACCGACTCACGATGTGTTTAAGTGCAACAAAAGCGTTGTTAAATCCGGCTCTTTGTATTTAACAAACATTATTTTAGCAGCTTCAACGACAGAAGGCACTTTCCTGCGTATATAAACCGTATTAGCCCTACCAGATCTGTCACATGCTCAAAAATCCACCTTTACAGGATGTTATGTTCAGTGCACCTGGGTTTTGGGAGCGCTGGATTCCCAGGTTTCCTCCGCTCCCTCGGGCTGTTATTCCAGGTTTGGGACACGGGCCCATCAAAGCCCGGTGTTGGGTCTGGTGGTAGGCTGACCTCTGGGTGACCAGGGCTGGGTGGTGAGCTGCTCTGGGGAGGCATAACCCACGTTTACCCCTCTCTGGGTGGGGCGCAGCTGGGGAGGAAACGCACCGGGAGGCGGCTGGGGGTTGGATTTCTCCCAGTGTCCTGCAAGAAATGGAAAAGAGGAGTTTTGAGCGACTGTTCTGTAGTCATTCTGAATTTACAAAGCTTTTAAAATCCTTTCATTTGTTTTAAAAAGTCAATGCCATTATTTTGGAAATCTAGGAATTATCTTAAACATCTCAGTTCCTACAATATTTTTAAATCTGACAATGCATGTGGTTTATTTAGGTCTTGTGCTTGTATTGCACCATCTTTTATGTAACACGCTGCTGCCAAAAACACTTATACAGTTACAGCGGCGTTTAAAAACACTTCACGTCGAGCTTTAAAACAGCCATATTACATCATACAAACTCATTTAACCCTAAAGAAAACATAAGAAACAGACTTTTGGAGTTGTTTTTGTCCTGACCTTAAGCGTCCAGACTGCTCAGGGTTTTACTTTTATGTCGTGTTCTGCAGAAAGTAAAGTGTGACACTCCTAAAATGGTCATGTCTCTCTGTTTTATTTGGCTTACATCAAGAAAATTGGATTACGTTTAACTGGATTAGAGTGGATTGAGTGGATGGTGGGAAATGGTCACAACAATGAAGCTCAAACTCTTCCTTTCTGCGTTTGTTCACATTCCCTGCTCGAGAAAAGTATTCACATTTCAAATTAAAAGCTTATTTTACTATTAAATATGCACTATTTTTGCTTGATGCTTGTATTTTGCAGTTCTTCAATTTTTTCTTTGTTGTGAAAATGGTAAAAACCCAAATAGTTTATTGTTAAAGTCTTTATTCTAAGGATTGTAATAGATGAGAACCTCTATTCAGGAACAGAAAACCTCGGAGCGCTCCCATTGGTCGACACGTGTCACATGACGTTCCAGGAAGTTTAATAGCTGCAGATAAAGTGTATTTTCGGCTGAATATGTCTTTTAACAGAGAAACAGCTGAAAAAAGAAAAGCCTGTTTTAGTATTTTTCTGAATCGGTGACAAAAGGACAAAAAAAGAAAATCAGGAAGTGCGACTTTAAATAGATTTGTCACTATATGAAGCACATTTAAATGACGCAGGTTATTGTTTTGTGTCGTCAGGCCTTGCTCCAGTGAGTATTGTCTGTTCTGTGTTTAGTGGAGGAAACAGAAATATGTAAGTTTTGAGCCAGTTTTGAAAAGGTTTCTTATGCAAAGTTTGTCTTGTGCAATAAAATGCTTCACTGCAGAAGCATAAAATCTTTACTAAACAACAATTCACTTTTATAGCGGGTCTTTCGGGGAAAACAGCTCCTGAGCACAACATGTGACACACAAATCTGTTTGAAGCGAACGGGGACATCTGGAGGCGTCCGAACTCCTGATTCTTATGAAACTTCTGAATTAGATGGCGTGTTATTTGATTTTTTTGTGTGTGTGTTCAGACTGGAATATAAAAGTGTCACAGAAGCACGCGCCGCAGGTTGATTTACTGCAGCGTCGTCGTCAGAAAAAGAACGGGACCGAGTCAGAGTCGAGGAAACCCACGAGGTCCTGGGGCCGGAGCGGTTTGTGTAACTTTGATCAGCTGCTGCTTCGGATGTTTGCTGCGGTTTGGATTCAGACGCGAGACGACGCAGGGAAAGAGATTGCGTTTGTTCTTTTTATATCTTCACAGCTCGTGTCTGGAGATAGAGCAGGAAACTTTAATGACGGAGCGGGTTGTGACACACTGTGGACGAAATGTCAAACACCAAATGAGTTCTTCCAAGTGACGCTGCGCAGTTTTAAATAGAACTCAGGGCATTTATTTAGATCATATTCTAGCTGATTAAAATTTGTTTTTTTCTGTTTTTTTTACAGTAGTTGATCTTATAGCTTATATCAATCAATTACTGTTATTATTTTTCATTTGGATTTAAAGCAAACCATCTTTTCCTAAATATTTCCATTTAGTTATTTATAATTATGTTTTTTTTTTTCCATATTATATATTTCATAAACAGTTTCTTTCCATTTTTTTTACTAAAGGGGCTTCCATTTTTATTTTATTTCCAATTTTGAGTAATTTGTTTCAGAGATATAATTCTTAATATCCAAAATAAATTTTAAAAAGTGCATTTTTTTGGGTTGTATCCATCAAATATTTGCTTAATTCAATGCACAGTGTAAAAATAAATGTGTATAGTCAGCATTACTTCTCTTTGACTGGAACATCTGACACAGTCATTCATGAGTCATTTTCCATGTTGTTAATTATATTATTAAATAATATTTTGTTCTGGTTGGTTTTGTTTTGGCTTTAGCTCAACAATGCCATGTGTAATTACAAGTGTGACCCTCTGAGGCTGCCGTAGTTTGTGGATTTTAAACCCAAACAAAGATAAATAGTCGGAATAAATCAAAAATAATAGAAGACACTAATCCTGAGCAATAAATGTCTTGTAAATTAAAATTGTTTTTGAGAAAATACTGTCTGGAAATGTCACTGAAATAGATAAAAATGAGTTAAACATGAAAAAAAACATAGATAGACGTCTGTTTAGTGCAAATTTGAGATCTCGTCTGGCCATTAATTCTCTTTGTCAGCGTTTTTTTCTGTTGATTTAAACTTTTTTCTGCCAGAGCTAAATGAGATTTACGTCCTTCCAACCGT
This sequence comes from Rhyacichthys aspro, assembly GCA_036850595.1. NCBI lineage: Eukaryota > Metazoa > Chordata > Actinopteri > Gobiiformes > Rhyacichthyidae > Rhyacichthys > Rhyacichthys aspro. Next base: position 9,597,459 of record CM072149.1, read on the forward strand.
CTGCTTCCTCTGCTGCTGCTGCTGCCATCGGCTCGCTCTGAAAACTTATGAAAAACAGCGGCTTATTTTCCGAAGACGGGACGTTATTTTCATTCGAGAGGACAGCGTATTCTTAAAAGAAGCAGCCGGCTTTGAGAAAATACGACAGTGTTTTCGATAAAGGGTTGCGGTCGATTTGTAATTTTCCAGAGAAGAGGGTTTGTTTTTTAAAAGAGGACATCACACGAAGGGGATTTCTTTGTGGAAGTTGATGATTAAGACTCGTCATGTGAAATGTAAATGCAGCATATTGACTCAGTGACCACAGTACATGGGAAAAAAGTTAAAGTTTTCCAAACAGGTCCAAGCAGAAGGCCTCGACTCTCATTATAAAACACACTTTGGACAGAAACAATGGGTTAAAACACTGAAGAATCTGATGTTTTTATGGAAACTTTACTTCTAATAAAAGTCTGCATCCACCCGTCCCTCGTATCGTCGTGATATCAGACACCAGCGAGGTTATAGATCGAAATAAAACCCCTCGGCGCTGTCGTCCCAGTGACCCACTCTGCTCCGGTCTGAGGAATGTAGCTGAGTCGGCAGAGTTCGCGAGGCCCGACGCTGAAAGACGAGGGCCAGACCTGAACTAAACTGAACTAAAGGCTCGAGTCAGAAAAAAATACACATCTTGCATCATTTTAAACGCACTTAGCTCGGGTTTTAACAAGGTCACGTCAGCTTTAAGCCCTGAACTTCCGTCTCCCGTGCCGTCGTTTTAATCGAACCTTTTCTCTACTTCATTATTTTAACAAATCTCCGAAGCTACATATGTTTTCCATCAGCGGAGATATGCACGTGAAGGCGTTCCTGAAGCTTTATAAAGTCCTCCCTCTTCCCTTTTTTAACGCCACGTGCGAAAAGGTCTGCGCCGGTGAAAGACGGGCGGTATCAGACGTATTTACTAAAAAAAAACAAATTAAGCCGACGAAAAACAGACGTAAATAATGAAGTTTCATAAAGCTGGTTCTCGTTTGGACTCGCCTGCGTCACACATGTTTTTCTTGGACTTTTTCTTGACGGTTAAAGGCAGTAGTTTGTCATATTTACCAGTTTATTCCTGAATTTCTCAACAAATAATGAAGAACAGCCTGGATATTCTTTACTTTGGCATAAACTATTTGAATTACAGAAGCCTCAGAAGGTCAAAACTCAGAGTCTAATCTACTAAGTTTGACAAGAGCAGGTGATTTAGTTTTATTTAGTATAATGTAGTATGCAGGATGAAGAAATGACACCATTAATTTAACAAAAAATCATATTTCCTGTGCCTTTTCTGTGCACAAACAACAGCAGTCTTTCCTCCAGCGCAGGGATTGAACCCACCACCTTCTGGCACCGTGCAGCCCCAGTTGAAATATTAAAAGTCATAAAAAGATTAGGATAAAGAACTAACAACAGTGGCCATAAAGTTAGAAAATGTCATAATTACTACGCCTCTTCTTTGCACAAACAACAGCAGTCTTTTCTTTGTGAGATTTGTGAGATTTGTGAGTTTACAAACGCCTTTACCTACAGTTTTGAGAGCGTTTTAGGTTTGAAAATGTAGCGGCCATTTTACCGTAACGAACTTAAACAACACGGAGCGGCTCTGATTGAAAAAAAAACTGCAGTTATACGTTTTGCAAACACTTTGTCCAGCGACTAAACGAGTAGTTTTCACTCTTCAAGGCCTTAGAACAAAATCAGCTTTACTCTTTTTCTGCTCCTCTGAGAAAACAAATCACTTGGCTCCATTTTTTATCCACATAAAGTGTGTTTTAGTGCATTTAAAGCTTTGGTAAATCTCTCAAACTTCACATTTTGAAGGATTTCGTAAGGGAACATGTGTAATCCAGTCAAATTTCAAAATAAAGGCACAACAAAGTTTACAGGCAAAAGGTGAAAGAATAGATGTGATACAAAAAAAACATTTCCAGGACATTTTAAGGTCAACTCTAAGACAGGAAAACTGCACTCCTCCTCGACGCAGATGTTTTTTGAGTTTATTTAACGGTAAATTCGAGTCAGCGCGGCCACAATTCACTGTAATGACGCCAACTGGGTCAGTGTTAGAAAAGAAAACACTCAACTATCAGAAAAATCCTTCAAATCCACAAAGTGTTCCACCACAGCCAGTGTTCTGAGCGCTGCACTTTCACATTTTCCCGTCTTTACATATTCCTGCACAAATCTCTGGAAAACACAGACGAGACTTTGATTTATTCCGAACGAAGACAAACTGCCGTCGTGGTCACTTTAAAAGCCTATTACCCTTTGACTTATTTGGCCCAAAGTGGAGAAAGTGGATTTATGGCTGCCTCACAAACACCTGAAACACACCCAGCTGCTCACTTTTTCCACTCAGAATACTTTCCATATTTTCCTCAATGACATAAATGAGCTCCAGGTTGTTTTTTCACAACAAGCCGTTCATTGGGACTCGGTGCATTTTCATAAACGAATGCAAGAAAACATCTGGATTTAAGGTGAAAACAGAGTGTGTTCAGGTGAACGCTTTCATATTTCTCTATATTTTAGTGACCAGAGCGTCTCGTAATCCTCTCCGAGCATCAGTCATCGACCTGGAAAAGTAAACAAGACAATTAGACGGAAAAACGAGAAGAAAAAGAAGAAAGGAGGGAGGTAGAATTCCCAGAAAGTTTTGCATCAAAACACACCGTGGCCTGACTCTAACCCTGTCTCAGCGTCTGGAGAGAGTCTGGGAGAGGCTGGAGGTAAAGCTCGGTGTTAAAGTCGGAAAACGGGACATTCTAAACAATAACAACAAAGAAAGATGGAGGCGAAGACAAAAATGTGCTAATGTTGTGTTTAAATGAGTGAATACAGTCACATAGCAGCGGTTAAAGAAAAGGAAGTCTGTTCAAAACACTTCAGAAACCTGTAAATATCAACATTAATTAATAAATAACTTGGACTTGGACAATAAAACTAGTCGTTCTGTCAAATTATGAAGTTATTAATGTAAAAACAGTTAAATATCTTCAACATTTGCCTTCCTCCTCCATGTTGATGATGAAAATAACAGAATCTCGGGTGTTCATGTGCATTTTTCAACTCATAAAAACGTTTTCCCGAGTTCTGAAGGAGCACTTGAACGCACCATTACTCTTGCTCTTCATGTTGTTTCTATGTCTCTTTTTCACGCATTGTTTTGTAAATTCACATCAATTTTTTCAACTTTTCCCTCATTTTTAGTCCCATTTTTGCTCCTAGACCCCTTATAAGTGTTATTTTGTCTATTTTTACAGTGGCATTCTTCCATTTTATATATATTTACAATAGTTTAGTGCCTTTTGTCTCTAAAAAATCCGAAAAAAAATCACTTTCAAATGAACTGGAGTCCAAATAAACCTCACTTGCCTTGTTATTGTGAGGTTTGAAGAGGATTTTCCTGCAAACTATGTTTTTTTTTGAGGTGGAAGGGTAGAGTTCAGGGCTTCATGTTGTAAAATAAAACATATTTCTGTAAGAAAGTCGAAAAGAAAACACAGATTCATTAAAGGAACAGGTTTTGACGTTGGCGTTTAAAGAGGTCAAACCACAAACTGCAGACAATAGTCTCTAAACCTGCTCAAAAAGACATTTCATACCTTTAACTTCTGGTGCAGCTGCGGCGTTTGGACTCCCTCCAAAAAAAATCGCCCCGAACTTGACAAATTGATGCGCCGAGGCCTAATCATAACAGCCCATCCGGACGCGGGGCCCGGACCGGTTCCTGCGAGCGTCCGATAAAAAACCTCAAAAACCTAGAAACGCTCCCGACCACATCAATGGGACGGGGTTTTTTTTGCTTCGACGGCAGTATTTCTGGGACACGTGCTCGTAGCGTGCGTCTGATCGGCCGTGACTGCTCCGTCGTCCGCCGTAATCACAACCCGCCGTCGGAGAAAGATCAACCCGCTCCTTAAACATTCCCCCGGGATTTACGTTTTCAAACCGCAGCCTCGGGTTCACACGGAGCGAACCCCGACTTATGAGGCAGATATGTTTCACAAAACGATGTTGCAGAAAGGAAATGCATATGTAGTGGCAGCTAGAGGTTCAAAGGGGACAGTTTCTGGGCCGAGAGCCAGACGTCCGATGTAATTATTCCAAAATGTAAAATGGGAAAGTGGAAATGTTGCCCAGATGACGACGACCGAAGCCCTCACAAAACGATACAGAGCCCAAGGGTGACTTTGTGCTTGTAGTTTTGGAATCACAGCAGATCTCTAGTTCAGTTAGCTCCTGGTTTTGAGCCGTTCTAGTGTCAGTATTGATCCAAACATGCAGCACAAATCCAAAAGTTTGATGCAAAAGTAAACTGTAAAGATAAATGCAAAGTGAAAGAACAGGAAACAATTCTGAATGAAATCAATATTTGGTCTTTTCTTTATCGTCTATCTTCTTCATCCCTTTTAAAGCAGCTGTATGTTTCACATTTACTCGAACAAACGGAAGTGTGTGTGAGTAAAGTGTGTGAACGCTGCACTGATGCGATTCACTGATGTGTTTTTAATTGTTTTTGGACGACAGCAGAGCGCTAAGGCCCAGAGCTGCTGGACATATCAACACAGGAAACACTACACACTCATATTTGGCTCCGAGAGACGTCGGAAACAGGAAAAAAAAGATGACTTTATGGCGGCTCGACGCTTCAGTTACAAGAAGAACAGTCATACTTTATGTTGTAGGAGTTGAAAAGGGAAATGAAACACAAGTCTGAGAGTGTTTAAAGTCACTGATTCATGGTACATCACTGGGTTTGTAAAAGTTTTACAGTGTTTAAATGTGAGGTTTCTTCTTCATTTTAGTCTTTATCACATTTCAACATGAATCTCCTCCATTTATGCCTCTTCTTTCAGCATCATTTTGTAAATTCACCCATATTTGTTCAACTTTGCCCTCATTTTAAGCCTCATTCACTATTACCTGTAATTTTGAATATTTTTACAGTGTACTACATAAACAATCTTTGTAATCTTTATTTTTATTTTATTTTTTAAGATAATTTTAGAAAATTTGATTTTCTAGTTTTATTAAAAAAATATATAAATAAATAATAATACATTTTTATTTATTTTTTAGAATAATGTAGACCCCTCCATATGTTGGATAGTCATATGAATATAATTTAAAAAAATGTCTAATATCATACTCTTTTTTTATTTGAACCTTTTGTAGAGAGGGTCTGGAGAATATAAATAAAGTTTTCCCTCGTTGAAAAAGGAAAGAGTTCACATTTCTTTTTCTTCTTCTTCTTCCTCTTCTTCTCCTTCTTCTTCTTCTGGAGTTGGATGTGTTCAAATGTATTTTACTAATAAGACAAGACGTTGTTTGTGTTTTAAAGTCTATTTTGACACTTGCGTTCTTCCCTTTTACATATTTTTACAATACACACAACACTTCCGAGTCTATGAAGGGAAAGCCTTGTGTCCTACGTCCCATCCACCGCCTCAACTCAGCATGTTTCTATTGAAAGATGTGGACAAATGCACAGACAGTGACGTGTGTCGAGGGAAACTCTCAGACGGAGGGTTGTATGGATAATCCAGACGTTCAGAGAGCTCGCTGACAGACGGACACGCTCCGAAAACACAAAAACACTCTCTCTCAGCGTCTGAGCTCCAGGAAACACCACTCTTCTCTTCTTCTTCACTTCTTCTCTTCTTCTTCTCTTCTTCTTCTCTTCTTCTTCACTTCTTCTCTTCTTCTCTTCTTCTTCTTCTCTTCTTCTTCTGAAGAGAAGAGGCTTTGTGTCCTGTCGATTTACAGATAACGCTGTCACAGTTTGAATCTGTTCAGCTCGAAAAGATATAATTCTGACAAAAAACAACAAGAATCTTTCTGAAAATCGCAGAGAGTGTGCATTTTGTTTTCTATTTTTGCATCTGAAAACTAAATAAAAAGTAATTTATGAGAATTCTGACTAAATTAGTATTACATGTCTTCATTTGACTCAGATTTATTTCATTTGTTCACGAAATCTTAAAGGTTAGGACAGTTTTTGCCACAAAGATAAATAAACCCTGTTCAAATCCATTTAAAACCTGTTCAAATCCATCTGAAACCTGTTCAAATCCATCTAAACCTGTTGAAATCCAACTAAAACCTGTTTAAATCCATCTAAAACCTGTTCAAATCCATCTAAAACCTGTTCAAATCCAACTAAAACCTGTTCAAATCCATCTAAAACCTGTTCAAATCCATCTAAAACCTGTTCAAATCCATCTAAAACCTGTTCAAATCCATCTAAAACCTGTTCAAATCCATCTAAAACCTGTTCAAATCCATCTAAAACCTGTTCAAATCCATCTAAAACCTGTTCAAATCCATTTAAAACCTGTTCAAATCCATCTAAAACCTGTTCAAATCCATCTAAAACCTGTTCAAATCCATCTAAAACCTGTTCAAATCCATCTAAAACCTGTTCAAATCCATCTAAAACCTGTTCAAATCCATCTAAAACCTGTTCAAATCCAACTAAAACCTGTTCAAATCCATTTAAAACCTGTTCAAATCCATCTAAAACCTGTTCAAATCCATCTAAAACCTGTTCAAATCCATCTAAAACCTGTTCAAATCCATCTAAAACCTGTTCAAATCCATCTAAAACCTGTTTAAATCCATCTAAAACCTGTTCAAATCCATCTAAAACCTTTTTAAATCCATTTAAAACCTGTTCAAATCCATCTAAAACCTGTTCAAATCCATCTAAAACCTTTTTAAATCCATTTAAAACCTGTTCAAATCCAACTAAAACCTATTTAGGTCCATTTAAAACTTGTTCAAATCCATTTAAAACCTGTTCAAATCCAAGTAAAACCTATTCAAGTCCATTTAAAAAAAAAATCTCAGCTGTTCTGTATTTTATTGTTGTTTTTCCAATGCATTTTAAACCACATTAACATTGTATTAAGTTGATGTTGTACATTTAAAGGTAAACGTCAGAAATCTGTGACAACTCCTGAACTTATTATCCTTAAACAAACGTGCTCTGAGTTTGAAAACCCTTGTGAACGACGCTGCAGACGTCTGAGAAACATTTGACAAGTCTGGTTATTACTACCAGTATCTGAGGCTCTGTGGCCGGTACCTGCCGAGACATTCTTGAGACATTCTTAGAGTAATCCCCGACTGTCAGCTGTCAGCTTTAATGTGAATTAGTGTCTGTATCTGCCGAGTTAAAAACATAACCCTGAGGCAGATCCGGCCAAAGCCACGTGCTGGTCCTATCTCCGATCGAGAACACCTCCCCGAGCGTTCCACTCGTTTAGTGTCTTTATCAAGTTACGGCAGGCCGCGCAGAACTGGAGGAATTCACTGTCACGCAGCGGGAAGAGGAGGAAGATTTGTTTTGACGTTTATTGATCGCTGCGAGGGCCGGGTAAGAGGTGAGGCCCGGGTCGTATTTCTGTCAGCGTCCTGGAAAAAAACACGTCGGAGCAGAGGTCGAGAGGTCGAGCTGCAGGTGGGACAGGGTCTGTGGACGGGACGGACGGAAGGATGTAGAGAACTGAAAGATTACTCGTGAAGGTTTTGAACAGTGAGCATTGCATTTTGCCGTTTTTGAATTGTATTTTTGCATAAATTTATAGATGGAATGAAAATTGGACAAATAGATGTTAATAAATATGAAATTATCAATCAGAATCAAGTATGACTGGTGCAAAAGATACTCTAAATAGTGAAAAATTGGGATGTTCTTTAAATGTTTGATGTAAGAGGAAGGGACACCAAGAAAAAGTACAAATCCTTCCTTAAAACTCCTCGTTAAACATGATTGAACTGACAGTATTTATCTGTGTTTTCTCTGTTGATGCTTTTCTTTTTTCAGCTGTTTCTCTGTTAAAAGACATATTCAGCTGAAAATACACTTTATCTGCAGCTATTAAACTTCCTGGAACGTCATGTGACAAGTGTCGACCAATGGGAGCGCTCCTTTCTGAATAGAGGTTCTCATCTATTACAATCCTTTAAAATAAACAGTAGATGGATCATAAAGAAAGAAGAAATAGAAGAAAAAATACGAGCTGTTTTTAAAATATGAGCCGACGACTACCTTTAGTTTCTCTTTTAAAGCGTCTGCAAAGGCCCGAAAGCTTGAAAAACAAAAATAAATTTAATTGAAATAAATGATTCGACGTGAAACTGTTCCATTTTTCAAACACGTCTCTGCTTCTCTAGTGTTTGGACTTTTAACTTCATTTTGTCGAAGCGCCTGGAGTCATTAATCAAGGCTTTAAATCAGTCACAAGTTCAAGTTTTATTGTGTTTTTATGATATTCCGCGGTGTTATGGCGTCATCTGCGTTTCCAAAATGGCCGCCCTCAGACCCACAGCCGACGTCACAGCGGCTCCGTCCTCCGTTTTGTGGGAAGCGTTTCCGGAATCCGACGACTGAAAAGATGCTGCTCTGTTGACTTTTTTCTTTGCTCCGTGATGCAACGTGACAAGTCCTGGTCAGAGAAGTGTGTGGAGTTAGAAAAGCTTTGCTGCATTTGGCTCTCGCTGGAAAATCAGAGGCAAACACAAACAGACGGAGATGTTTTTGGAGGTTTGGGGAAAAGCTTTTGAAGATTTTAGGTTAGTTATAAAAAAAAAAAAATGGAACGACCGAAGAGATGGGTTTAATGGTGAGGATTGAACAGGTTTTAGATGGATTTAAACTGGTTTTAGATAGATTTGAACAGGTTTTAGATGGATTTAAACTGGTTTAAGATGGATTCAAACTGGTTTTAGTTGGATTTAAACAGGTTTTAGATGGATTTGAACAGGTTTTAGATGGATTTAAACAGGTTTTAGATGGATTTAAACAGGTTTTAGATGGATTTAAACAAGTTTTAGTTGGATTTGAACAGGTTTTAGATGGATTTAAACAGGTTTTAGATGGATTTAAACAGGTTTTATTTGGATTTGAACAGGTTTTAGATGGATTTAAACAGGTTTTAGATGGATTTAAACAGGTTTTAGATGGATTTAAACAGGTTTTATTTGGATTTGAACAGGTTTTAGATGGATTCAAACAGGTTTTAGGTGGATTCAAACAGGTTTTATTTGCATTTAAACAGTTTTTGATAGGTTTCCTTTTTACTGCAAAGATAAAACCAGTTTAAATCCAACAAAACCTGTTGAAATTTGACTAAAACCTGTTCAGATCCATTTAAAACAGGTTTAAATAAAATTAAAACCTGTTCAAATTCACCGAAAACTGATTCAAATCCATCTAAAAATCTGGCAAAATGCAACTAAAACATGTTCAGGTCTCTAAAACCTTTTGAAATCCATCTAAAACCTTTTGAAATCCATCTAAAACTTTTGAAATCCATCTAAAACCTTTTGAAATCCATCTAAAACCTTTTGAAATCCATCTAAAACCTGTTGAAATCCATCTAAAACCTGTTGAAATCCATCTAAAACCTGTTTCCACTGCACCCCTACTGGCCTGGCAGACTTACTACAGTCATTTTCATCACTTGAGTGCATTATTTTCTCTGAATATGAAGAATATAAAGAGCGGTCGTGCTTTTTTGTTGAATCTGACCCTCCCAACGAGTGTAAACGTGGAAAAGTGTGCGTTATTGTCTGTCATCTCAACGTGCTGCAGCCTCATGCAGTTCTTTTGTGTCCGTCTACAATAAGAATAAAGGCGGCGAGTCTGTGGCGCGCAGACAGGCTCCAAATGGGTTTATCAGAAGAGAGCCGGTCTTTAAACTCTGCCCTTGGTTCCAAATACTGGGATTAACTCCTGGATTAATCCCATTTTCATTAACATCAGCAAATGGGGCGGAAAAAAACGAGCAGGACCGCCATCTTTAATAGAAACCTGAGAATAACTTCCCCAGTCGGACTTCTTTGATCCGGGACTGGCGCCGTGCCCCCGCTGCCCTGAGTTTTGACTTCAGGCAGAAAAGGGAAAGAGTGTGTTTGGTTGTAACTCTGCACCTGTAGCAGAATTCACCTGGACGGGGCTTTCGTCACCTCTCGGACTCGTTTCTGTCTGGTTTCCTCCGAAGACGTGAGGCGGATTTTCCCGAAATGAGGTGTCAGCCAATCAGAGAAGAGTATTCAGACCGGACCCGGGTCACATTCATTTAAGGACAAAGTGTTTATGAGACTCATACATTTAGAAGGTGATATTTTTGGCACTAGGTTTTAATATGATTTGAACAGGTTTTAGATGGATTTGAACAGGTTTTAATTGGGTTTTGAGAAATTTTATTAAAAACTTGTTAAAAGTTTGTAAAAAAAACTATAACCTGTTGAAATCCATCTAAAACCTGTTGAAATCTGATTAAAAACTGTTGAAATCCATCTAAAACCTGTTAAAATCCAACTAAAACCTGTTCAAATCCATCTAAAACCTGTTCAAATCCATCTAAAACCTGTTGAAATCCATCTAAAACCTGTTGAAATCCATCTAAAACCTGTTCAAATCCATCTAAAACCTGTTCAAATCCATCTAAAACCTGTTGCAATCTGATTAAAACCTGTTGAAATCCATCTAAAACCTGTTGAAATCCATCTAAAACCTGTTGAAATCTGATTAAAACCTGTTGAAATCCATCTAAAACCCGTTCAAATCCATCTAAAACCTGTTGAAATCTGATTAAAACCTGTTCAAATCCATCTAAAACCTGTTAAAATCCAACTAAAACCTGTTCAAATCCAACTAAAACCTGCTGATACCTATCTAAAACCTGTTGAAATCTGATAAAAACCTGTTCAAATCCATCTAAAACCTGTTCAAATCCATCTAAAACCTGTTGAAATCTGATTAAAACCTGTTGAAATCCATCTAAAACCTGCTGATATCTATCTAAAAACTGTTGAAATCTGATTAAAACCTGTTCAAATCCATCTAAAACGTGTTCAAATCCATCTAAAACCTGTTCAAATCCATCTAAAACCTGTTCAAATCCAACTAAATCCATCTCAAATCCAAGTAAAACCAGTTTCTATAAAAGGGTGGAAACTAATGTTAAAGATAACTTTTGTAAGACTCAAATCTCACGTTAAAAATGTAATAAAACCTTCCTAATGTCACCATGTCCGGCCTCTGAAAGGACTCCCATTAACGATCCGGCCCCTCACCACTTTGAGTTTGAGTTTTATTTCCGCTCACTCACTTTTCATGTTCACTTCAACGTCCATAAACCACCAACACTTCAAAGTGCCCCCCGTTACCCATGGTCCTTTGCTGCGCTGACATCACTGACCGCTTGTTTTCACAGCTGCGGGTCCCGATGCCAAGGCCCACTCCTCAGCGCCGGCCTTTTCCGCCGCACGCTGTGAGTAAGAGTCGAGTGGGGGCTGCAGACTTTTCAGGACATTTTGATAAAAGCAAAGCAAAACGAACAGCTTTATTAAATGTCGAGAGTAAAAAGTGGCTCTGAATGTCAGAAATAAAGAGGCTCGTGTCGAACCTGACGATGAGAATGAACGAGAATGAATGAGGTGTCCCGTCTGGGGATTCCCGTGATGTCACCGGTGTCGCGGGCGGTGTCGTCACCCTGTTCATCTGATGATAACGGACTCACGCTGGAGACACTGGCCCGAGGCAGAGCGAGGAATGGGACGAACTCTCAGGGTTTCGCTCATTTCTGGGACGTTTGAAGGACTTTTTCTTGACATTTCTAATTTACAAAAGCAGGGTTTGTCTGTGGTTGTGACTGGAGCTGTGTCTGAAACCATTTCCTACTCCTTTAACCCTCCGAGGGCTGCAGTAATTCACTTCTGTCAACGAAGACTTGACACAAGAGGTTAAATACAGTTACATTACTCAAACGGGACATTTTTCAATCAAGTAAGTCTTGTTTAGTCAACTACTCTTGCCCTTACTGTAAACCCAAAGTTCAAATCCAAATAAAACCTATTAAAATCCATATAAAACCTGTTAAAACCCAACTAAAACCTGTTAAAATCCATATAAAACGTTCAAATCCATCTAAAACCTGTTAAAATCCATCTAAAACCTGTTTGAATCCAAATAAATCTGTTCAAATCCAACTAAAACCTGTCCAAATCCAACTAAAACCTGTTAAAATCCATCTAAAACATGTTCAAATCCATCTAAAACCTGTCCAAATCAAATTAAAACCTGTTCAAATCCAACTAAAACCTGTTCAAATCCAATTAAAACTTGTTCAAATCCAACTAAAACCTGTTAAAATCCATATAAAACCTGTTAAAACCCAACTAAAACCTGTTAAAATCCATATAAAACGTTCAAATCCATCTAAAACCTGTTTGAATCCAAATAAATCTGTTCAAATCCAACTAAAACCTGTCCAAATCCAACTAAAACCTGTTAAAATCCATCTAAAACCTGTTTGAATCCAAATAAATCTGTTCAAATCCAACTAAAACCTGTCCAAATCCAACTAAAACCTGTTAAAATCCATCTAAAACATGTTCAAATCCATCTAAAACCTGTCCAAATCAAATTAAAACCTGTTCAAATCCAACTAAAACCTGTTAAAATCCATCTAAAACATGTTAAAATCCATCTTAAACCTGTCCAAATCCAATTAAAACCTGTTCAAATCCAATTAAAACCTGTCCAAATCCAATTAAAACCTGTTCAAATCCATCTAAAATATATTAAAATGTTCAAATCCCGGGAGCAAAGGCGGGCTCCTCTGCAGACGTGAGGCCTAAGTCAGTGATGAACAAAGAAGTGCGTTGCCAGATACATCAAATCAAGCGTCAGTGCATAAATCTGCTGTGGTTTACTTCTCTTATTTTCTTTTTATGCTGAAATCCCACAGTTTGGCAAATGTTCTGACAAATGGTGACATCTTTTCTGCCACAACAACAACAACCACTCACCAAAACTAAAAGCACTCGGATCTAGAGAAGCTGGATTTATTGGCGACAGTGGATTTATGTCCACTGCAAAAAACAAACGGTGCTGAGAGTTACATTTGCTGCCAGTTTGTCCCCATTTGACTCATGATAAGACACATTATTAACTCTTGGGGGTCCCTTCCATTTTTTTAAACGAATAAATAATGAAAATGAACTTCAATCCTCACCATACATAACAAATATTTATGTTTTTTCAATTTTTTTCCCCTTTAAATGCCAGTTTGAGCAATGTTAGACACTTTTTTTATTTATTTATTTAATAATAATAATAAATGCAAATTTGAATTATTAGGGGTCTGGAAGTTTCCTTTTTTTTTTTTTTTTTTTTGTGCAAAGTCGTTCATAAATAAATTGCTCCATTAAAATGATTTTTTATGGTTGCAATGGAAACATTAAGGGATTTCAACACCAGGGAAAACACAAAAAACAGAAATGACATTGCAATAGTTGTGTATATATTATTAAAAACATTTTGAATGAGAGTCAATGGCACAAAAATATCGAAGGGACACAGTTGGAGCGATTTAGTTTGATGAAAAAATCAAGAAAAATACACAATCTGGACAAATTTTCAACACAGACAAAGTTAAAAAACAAAAACAAAAGGAGGGTTCAATGGAAACTGTTTCGGCTTCAGACGCAGAAGTCGACCCGTTCCATCTGCGTCGTGTAAAAGCAGCGAGAGTCAAGTTCAAAGCCGAGGCGGACGTGTCTGATGATAGTCCGACGGGAAAAGGGCAGCGATAAGAGAACAGAGGAGTCGAGAAGAAGATGGCAGGAAGGAAAGGCCACAGAGTTATCAGGAACCAGGCTGAGAACGAGCAGGAGATAACCCACAGACACAAATAAATCACACAGTCTCTTAAGAACTGACTTTAATCATGCAACGACTATTGACCAATCTATAGGAATGCTCTTTCTAATAAACAGCTTCTTAGAAATCATTACATTCTACAACTCTTTGCTCCTGAGGGAGAATTCTTGGCTTCAGTTTCTCTCACAGCTGCAGTCCATTCCATACATTCAACAAAAAAAGGGAAAAAACAACAACAGTCTGTTCTCGTGAAGCAACGCAGCAGAATGGACTCCAAAAAAAACAATCAAACGTCAATAAAAGCAGCAGAATGACCTGTAAATGTGTGTTATTTCGTCGTTTTCATTGTCTGTCTGCAGTATTTAGCGTCAATAAAGTAAATATAATGTTGTTAATCTCATGGAGGAGATTGTTTCTTCCACAAAGCATTAATAAAACTGACATTTCCTTCATAAAAAACATCATATTTATGCAGAAATTTACGTTTCTTAAGTTGAAAATGCAAAAAACAAAAGTAAAGTGGTTTGTTTGAGTGCACTTTCTAATAAAACTGTTTCCTAGGATCCCATACGTTATGAAATATATCAATTATATATAGTTCCTGAGGGAAGGCTCACAGCTGCAATGCATCACAAAACGAGCCTTTGCAGCAGTCTATTTGCAGTTCTTCAGTGACTTTTTAATCAAACGTTGAAGAAAACCAATCAAGATCTTTGTAGTTTTGATTTAAAACCCTTAATGATTTATATGACAAGACAAAAACAGAGTAAAAGTGAGTTCTGGGACAAGACTGAGGTTTAAAAACCAGTCTGAACACTACAAACTACAAAGAATCAATTAAATATCCTAAAATGACTTGATATAATTAGACTCAAAGGGAAAGGAACGTCAAATTTCATTCTTATTTCTGTGTAACACTCTTTATAGAACACACTTTCCCTCTATTCTTCGATAAATACAGTCTTAAATGTTTGTGTCTGCTCTTATTTTCTCCTGTTTCTGTAGAAAACTGTCCGTTTCAATGAAGCATCAGCAGTCAGACTACTCCTCCTGCTGCACGGCCAAAACACCCCAAGATCCAGCTAAAACCAGCTCGTGTTGGCTCGCACTGCCCCCTGGAGGACAGGAGAGGAACTGCATTTACAGTTTCTCCCGATGAGAATCAGTGCTGCAGTGCATCTGAACGGACACCAGGGGGCATAAAGGAGCCCTGGGGCTGAAAGTAGGGCACTGAGTTTTTCCAGAGGCCTTCTCTCTGCTTCATTTTCACTGTCTGCGTTTGTATCCAGGTAAGAAACCATTTTCCAGGAGTTGATTACTCGAGATTCAGCACTTTCTCATCGTCAGTCACAGTATTTAACAGTTTTTATTTTGGATCTACTCTGACTCTTCTTCTTTGCTTTGGTTTAAACTCTGCTCCATTAACTACAGCAGCCACAGATACAGCTGCACAATATTAGAAAATAGTGCAAGTGTGACCCGTGAATGCTCTTAGAGGAAAAAGTTGAACTGATTTAGGAAATATAAAGAAATACAAGGGTCTGGACTGACTTCCACTCGACAAAGCAGGGGTTAAATCAATATTAAAGACTGAACCTGGACTAAACTAAGAGTATAATCAGCCTAGGGACCTCTCCTGCTTCTCTTTTATTAAAAAAAAATAAAACCAGACCAATATTTCTCCACAAAATACTAATACATTTCACAAAAACTGAAGTTTAGCTCCGACTTTAGCGTCAGAACGACATTTATCTCCTTGAACTGACAGTATTTATCTGTGTTTTCTCTGTTGATGCTTTTCTTTTTTCAGCTGTTTCTCTGTTAAAAGACATATTCAGCTGAAAATACACTTTATCTGCAGCTATTAAACTTCCTGGAACGTCATGTGACACGCGTCGACCAATGGGAGCGCTCAGGCATCAGGACGACTGTTTTTCCACAAATTATTGATTTTACAATAAACTATTTGGGTTTGAAACCAAAATAAGCACAAGTACAATCTGTTTAATCTGGGAATAAACAAGAACTTCTTTATTTGGATGATGATTTTGACAGAAAAAAGGCGATTTATGTCATTTTTTGCAATAAAAATTAACCGTATACGTGATGTTTACAGATGCAATGATAAAAAAAAAAGGAAAGAAGTTACACAATGATATTTTTCGTGGCATGAAATGAAGGAATTTCCCAGTGAGTTATTGTCATCCGTTCAGGTGCATCTTGACATCACTATCATTCCTCCTTCCTTTACAACCTCCAAATCCCCAGGAATGTCCGGTGTGTCCCAGTCATGTAACAGAGAGGAATCTTCTCTGATGTAAAGTGCCACGTCCGTCCCGGTCTCTGCGGTGAAGGGCTCTTCTGCGGCAGGTGACGTCGGGGGATCTGGCCCGAGACGCTCGAAAAAAGGGTGAGGCCGCGTTAACGACAAAAACAGAGGCTATTGGAAAAACCACACCCGGCCGGGACCCGAGCAGCTGGACGCTCCGCAAATGGGAGAAACAGGTGAGATTCTTCTTACGCAAGGTAATGACTGGCTCGGAGGAACGGTGGCTTTAAAAAAGGATGAGTAAGTGCTAATAAAACGGGGTCAACAGGAAGTCACTCATTGAGTTTTGAACAATAACAGAGGAATAAAGGCTGATTTGATCACTTTTTTGTATATTATTCTTCATTTAAACCGGATTGTTCGACTAAAATGACACAAAACTGCAAGATAAAGGAGCATTGTCGGATTAAGAGGTGTGTCCGGTGCTGTGTTTGTTTAAAATGATCTGTCCTGCTGCTAAAGCTCGATCCAAACTGTGTCATTCATCTTAAAAGTTCAGATTTCAACCCGATTAAAACGCTGATTTGGGACGTTAGGAGACAGTCATCAGTCAGATCTCAATTTAACCGTGTTTGATAAAGAAGCAAAAACAATCTTTATGTTTTCTTTGTAGTAGTCTGTCACTTCCCTTTTGCCAAAATCATCTTATTTATGCAGAATTTCCTCGTTTTTTTGTGTCTAATCTCCTTTTATTTATTAAAAATGTGTAAAAATGCACCTGCAGATGACGATTTCTGAATGAAACACTTCCATCCCGTGTCTTTAAAGCTGCAAACGCCGCACACGGACGTCACCTGCACAAACCCCACGCTCCAGACGCTATGAAAGCCTCCATTGTCGTCCTCTTTATCACTTTCCTCTGCGCCGTCGGTCCTTTCCTGCGCTCTCGTACCTGCTCTTATCTGCCGCCTCTTTCATCTCGGGAGAGGCCTCGTCGCGGCGGACAAAGAGCGAGCGGGCAGCGAGAGGGCATGAGAAGAGAGAGGACCCCGGAGCGCCGTCTTATCTGCCGCGATACAGAGGCCATTGTTGGTGGGTTTAGCCGCGGGGCCCTGTGATCACCGAGGGCCCCCCTCCTCGAGGCTCGCTCTTTCATCTCCGTCTTCCTCCTTGTCTTTCTTTCTTTCAGTTCCTCCTCGACGAGAAGCAAGAAACAAACCCTAAAGTCTGTATTTAAGGGGCAGAACTTTAACTTTTCTGTAAAATAAAGTCTTTTATACTTTTTTATACATCTATAAAAGCAAACTAGCGCCACAAAACAGGACTGAAGCGTTGGATTTTTAAGGAAACTCAAATGCATTTTCGACAATTATTTAATTTGTCTGATGTCCATAATAGGAATAAAACGCTAAGTGCCTTAAAAATACAAGAAGCAGTGCAGCTCAAAAAGGCCTCGAGTCAAAAAAAGTGGATGCAATGTGTTTTTTGTGGGGTTTTTTTACACTTTAGCCATTAACGTCCTCAAGATTGAGCTCGGCCTTTTAGCTTTAGGAGCAACATTTTAGATTCAAAGCAAACAAATTGTTAAAAGGTCGAGCAAAAACATTAAATGATAAGAATCAGTTCCATCTGTTTCCATCTTAGTCTCAAGAAGCAAAACCAAGCACTTTAAATGTTCTTTTCTCATTATTGTTGCGTTCTAATGTTTTTTATTTACTACATTTTTTATTAGTAAATCTATTATTATCTAAATATAACAATAGGACAAAGCTAACCCCTCCATGAGTCTGGACCTGTTTCATTTTGGCTTCTCCTTCAACTCTAGATTAAAAGCAACGTGAATAAAGTGAATAAAAACACTTACAACAATGAGATAAAGACTTTTTAACAATGAACGACTCTGTTTCCAAATGTCAGCTCGTTTCCACCCGCTCTCTCCGTTCAACACTCCTCAGTTTAGTTTTTTCTAACCTTGACTGTGTTGGGCTTTTGTTAATGAGGCCAGAACTCCAGCGTGGATACAGTACGTCCAGGAGAATAATCCCGTGTACTCCAGCCTCCAACAATCTTTAATGGGGCCTTCAGGGACCTACAAAGGTTTGAAAATGTGCTTATTAGATACAAACTCTCGGAAAAAGAAGCTTTGAGGAGAAAGACAGACTTCCTCGTCGAGAAGGACAGATTTGCAGAAGAATGCTAACAATTTAATGCTAAAGTTGTGTATCGTTACTGGCGTTGTTTGATATGCTCCGAACCTTAACTAAACCGGAACAATGTCCGCTTTTATAAACTCTTGTGTTTTGACGTGCGCTTTTTCCCGTTGCCACGGAGACGGCATTCCCAACGTCTACGGTGATGGACAGGAAGTGGCGCGGGAGGAATGTGTGAAGACTCCTAGCGCCAAGATGTCCCACAACAGTTTGCCGTTCCCATTTCCCAGCAGCGCGTGACCCTTCGGGCTTCGACACCTTAACCTTTCAACTCCTCCCTGACAGGACAAGCTTTCATCACCGGCTGGAAAAAAAAAAGTGACCTTGAGTAGGTGATGAAGAGTTTGTAGAATCAAGACGGAAAGGTGAAGGGATCGAGGTTTTAGGATGTGTTTTTAGACTCAAGAGGCCAGATATAGATGAGGAGGCTTATATTTATTATTATCAGCTCACTTCCTGTTTGGAAAAGCCTTTTTTAAGCTCTCAACTCGTCCTAAAAGGTGTCGACATGAAGGATAAAAGGGTCTAAAGGGGTCTCGTATCGATCCCACAGCAAAAGAACACAGTTTGATCTGAAACGGGACATTAATGATGTATTAATTATGCATTTAACAATAAATACACCAAAAAAAGTGTGTGTTTAAAAATGTTTTTGCAAATTGTTTATGCAAATTAGCCATGTGCTTTTAGCTTTTATCTCACTTAGACTCTTTATTGTGCATTTGTTGTTACGTTTGATGATATGTAGAGAACTAATAATGGAAGGAGAAGTGAAAATGTTCATGAGCGGACTGGAAACTCATTAATATTAAAGAAAAAGAGGCAGAAAATTGACTCTTGAGGAACTCCAGGTTGATTAAGGTAGAGTTTTTGTGTTATTAAATAAATATATATTTATTTTTTTTAAATAATATTAAAAAAAATAATAAAACCCTGGGGCTCTTGATTAAGGTAATTGTACAAGAATCATTTACTATTAAGACACCAATTATTCATTCTTACATTTTAAACATTAAACATGAAAAATAACTAGTTTAGTTAAGTTAGTTTATAGTTTAGTTTAGAGATATTGGTAGAAGAAGCATAAATATTCATTAGAAAAGTGGTAACATATTAATATTAAAGAAAAAGAAACTCCAGATTGATAAAGGTTTATAAATAAATATAATTTTTAGACTCTATAAAGAAAAAAAACAATTATTTAACATGGAACAAGGGAAATGTCTAAAAGCCCTGTCCTCTTTGATTGGCAGGAGGAATGTGGCAGGAATCTACGCCGAATGTTTTGGTCGAGTTTGACGAACGCTGGCGTTGCTACGGAGACGGGCCCCTCTCCTCCTCATTGTTTTGGCGAAGGTGCGAGCGTAGCGTCGCCGCTAAACCGTCTTTAACGAGCCTCTCGGAAAGAACGAGAAGGACGCGGCCGTCGTCAAAGAGACCGCTAAATGTTGTTTTTTTTCCGAGATGATGTAATCAAGATGTCTGACCTTTGATCTCTGACCCAAACAAACTGTCTTAAGGGAGGCGTACGGGGCTTAGCGGTAGCTGGGAAGTCCCGTTTGACTCTTTGACCCGTGTGTACAGAAAGAACCCGCTGTGATGTCATTGTGAGCGCCCGGAGGACGTCTGTGAAATGTCAGAGTCGCTTTAAAGACACTGACGGGACAACAAAGGCCGAGCTTCAACCTCGAGCGATTTAAAAGGCTGGAGCTTTTCTGCGCTGTAGCCTCTGTACGCACGCACAACGGAGCATGAACCGGCATAATTGGGCGAAAGGATTAAAAGCAAAGAACTCTGGACTAGCTCAGGTCAAAGAGTAAATCCCGGTTTGGCTTCTTCTAAAAAGATCGTTTGAGATGAGAGATGTGTTTGTGCACGTTTAGATGAAACTGTGCAGACTTTAACGGAAAAAGCTGGCTCAAAACAACCACAAAGATGAACCAGAGACTCAAAAAAGACCACTCGCAGCAGTTTTATGACCTATTTCTTTACGTTTGAATGTAGTTAATGTCGCACGCAGGTGAAAGAGCGAGCGCGGAGCCGCAGTGTTAGGCAAACATCGGCTGTCTCCAGGTAACGCCGGAGAAAAATGGCCGACGGCAGCGTGGAGCGTCGTTAAAGCGGGACGGTGGTTCCTCAATAACACGGCGGCCCCGACGCATCTCCACGTAAACATGCATAAACACCAGCACGTGAGCTCGGCTGACACAAATCTGCCCCCGTTTGGGAAATATACTTGAAAATAAACACCGGCGAATGGGGAGGTTTACTCTGGAGCGACGCAGGCTCCAACTTTAGCACTGTGTCGTCAAAATCATCAACACGGCTCTAAAAAAAGAAGAAGAAGAAGAAGAAGAAGAAGCAGCGCTGAGCCGTCGACGCAAAGACATTTCTGGGAAGAGGCGGATTGTAGCTTAGGCTCGATGTATTCTGTCAACTGCATAATTCACTGTTTTTGGAAAAGAAATAACCATCACATGATACAGGCTCCAATGTGACCTGGGAATTCAGATTTTAGAGTCATGAAATACACCATTTTAGTTATACTTTTGACACTTTTATTATTTAAAATTGCTCTGTAAACTTGCAAATACTTGTAAATAATGCAGTATTTTAGTTTTGACCCTTTGAGGCTAAATGAAAAATGTTTTTTTGTAAATTATACGACGACTAAAGGTGCTTTTTTTTGCTTTTTTCTATTTTGTCAGCCCATCTTTTCTTTTTTCTTTTACGTTTTGAACATTAAAATTAGACTTAATGTCACGTGCGTCATAAACATACAGCAAAGAAGTGGTCATTTTAGCGCGTTAGCTTTGAGTCGCTCTAATAAAGATGTAAATAAAACATTTTTAAAGATATATCTGTGGAAAATCTTTACATTTATTCATCGACACAGTGAATACAGATGGTAAACCAAACAGAGGGTCATTTTTGAGTCTTTTGATTTTACGTTTGCTGCCAATTTTCCCAAAAGATGATTTATTGAGTGTTTGTTGGTGCTGCCTCCTGGAAATCCAACTGTAATTCTTTACTGAGAACAGAAAAAAACATTAAAATGGAGAATTGGCCTCAGTTTGTGCCTAGTATTTCTTATTTTTAAATGGAGGATGAATATATGATGTAAGTAAGTGTTCATAATAATAGCAGCGGGTTTAAAAAGTTCAGTAAAGAAAGTTAATCTAAAGTATTTTCAGTTTTTACAGTAAATGTTTGAGTTTGTAAAGAAAAATGCTATTTATTGAACATAATATTCACTTTTTCTTCACTTTCTGTAAAAGAATAACAAATTTAATTGATTAATTTATTATTTCTTTGTTCATGTTTTATTTGGAACAGACTGTGCAGTGTTTCCAATGCTTTTGTGTGAATGAAATTAAAAGGAATTTGAGCTTTACTTGCGTTTTTAAACACACTGCTGTCATTATGAACACAACTGTCTACACCAGATGGATACAGTGCATTTCTCTGTGTCTGGATGTACCATTTGTGTCCATACTCTTTCCCATCATGCACCTGGCTGTAGGTTTGGACCAGTCTGACCACAGCGGTGTCTAACACTCTTCAGGACGGCGGCGGCGGCTATTTATACCGAGAGAAACCCCAGTTCAAACGCTCAGGCCTGGCCCGCCGCTGCATTCCTCACCGACGAGCGAGCGCTTTGAACCCTGCCCCGCCAAATGCCCCAAAGAAAACCTGCAATAATCTGGAGTTTTAAACGTTTTCTGAGAGAACGATGAAAAAGTCAGGAACAAGTCCAAAGTATTCATGAGCTCTGACGTTAACTGGACAAACGGCACAGAATAAACGTCACTCCGAGGTTCAATTATCGTTACGTGACTCATTCGGTGGTGGCTCCCGTTCGGCCCCGTCCCAGAAATGGCAGCGTCGGACCGTGTGATGTGTTTCTCTTGGCGCTAAGAACCGGCGCTCGTTAAATGATTGCTGTAAATGTGCTACAGCTCAATCATTAAAGGCATTCCAGCTATTTCAGATAAATACAGACGAGGCGTCGACAGTGAGCAGAGGCTTTTCAGACCGTTCCCGAAAGATAAGAACGATGACTTGTGACTCGGAGGTGAGGGCTAACGCTAATGCTGGTGACCCTTTGTCCCGGTGAGCTCAGGGTTTACTCGAAGGGCATCGTTTATCCGGCTCAGACTGGACTCGGGACTTTTTTAGGAGTCATTCAGCCTCGTAAAAACACAAGACAGGATTCCCACTCTTTCCACATTTCCAGGAGAGAAATAATCAGTTCAATATTAAGTATTTCTATTAATACAGTAGGAGACTTTCTCCCTTGACACTGGCCAAGTTTGACGTCATGCAACAGTCGTGATAAAACGCTGAGCTAGGTTTCTGAGCAGAAAGTTTTAGTAGCCAAGGTTTTTTTTTGGATGAAAAGGAGATACAGACAGAAAAGCCGTGATCGTGGGTGTTTTTGAGCACTTTTTTGGTAAGATTTCTTTAATCCTCTTACACAAAATAAGGTAGAACTGGATGAAAAACCAAAAAAAAAGCACTAAAATTAGTTTAGAAGAAATGAATGAAGCTAAAATGGCCTTGAATATAATGCTTTCTGGAGGTAGGTTCATTTTTATTTTACAGCAAAGAGAAATAATGCTCACAAAAGAACAATATCTAATGTATGTTCATGAAGAAAGTCAAATCAAGTTGAAACATTTTCTTGATAATGATTAAAGTGGTTTGTGTTGTAAATATGATCAAACACACACAATAGATCAACAATAGCCCCTTTTTCACCACATTACCTTCTTTAATTTTGAAAAACTTGGATAGAAACTGGATAAAAACGTTCCTTCCTCCCAAACTTTCACTGAAAAAAATACCTAGGACTTGACTTGAAAGATTTGAGCTTTTAAAGAGACAAAACTATAACTTTACATTGGATTAGTAGGAACAAACATTATGCATTTTCATAAAACTGAATTTATGATTATGAAGAAATGGCTTATATTAAAGGTGGAATGTGTAGTTTGTGTGAGTTCTACGTCTTTTTTTCAAAGAAAGACATGATTATTTTGATGTTTTTACACGTTATTGTCCTTTTATCCGACTGTTTAGTGCAATATTTGACACACTGCACCTTTAAATCCTACAAACGAGCCTGGTCTGAGTGAAAGCAGCTCCAGAGAGAAGATTATACTCCTCTTTACCGTGTTTTTATGAAGACAAACTAAATCATTAGGTTGTTGCTTTAATAATAATAATAGTCTCCGTCCGTCCGGGAGCGGTGGATATAAAAACGAGCCCCGCGGCGAAGAATCCTGCTTCCTTTGAGATCGAGCCAAATTCATATTTACAGTAGAGCACTAAGAGTTGGAGCGGTCTCTAATTTTCCTGCTTTTACAACAACAGTCAGCTGCCATTACACTTGATAGTATGTGTTTATGTGTTATATGCATACCACCAAGACATATAGACTAATGGAAATAAAGGACATGATTATTGAAGTAGTGTTGAAGTCAGGCCCACACAATATTGACAAGTTATGACGAGAAGAGAGTAAAAGACTAAGACTTTAGAGATAATGGCTTGAAAAGGTTTGTTCAGGAGAGTTTTCTGTGTAAACTGAGTCTTTTGTAGCAGTAAAGATTGAGATATGGTCTTATTCTGCAGCAATAATACGTAGAAGACGACTGTTTCCGGTTTATTTCCAGCTTTTTGAACTTTAAAAAGACTGTACCTGATGTGTATTTTTTTTCTTCTAGTTGTGAAAATGGTTTAAACTCCAAAATGTTTTATTCTAAGGGATTGTAATAGATGAGAACCTCTATTCAGGAACAGAAAAGGAGCGCTCCCATTGGTCGACACTTGTCACATGACGTTCCAGGAAGTTTAATAGCTGCAGATAAAGTGTATTTTCAGCTGAATATGTCTTTTAACAGAGAAACAGCTGAAAAAAGAAAAGCATCAACAGAGAAAACACAGATAAATACTGTCAATTCAATAATGTTTAATGAGGAGGAGATAACTGCAGCTAAGCTAACGCTAAACTCTAAACTTCAGTTTGGTGAAATGGATTAGTATTTTGGAGGAAAAATTGTTCTGGTTTAATTTTTTTTAATAAAAGAGAAGCAGGAGAGGTTCCCAGGCTGCTTTTGGAGTCAAAAAAAGAAAATTAGGGAGTGGAGCTTTAAAATCAGATGCATCAGTTTATTCAAATGTCACTGACATTTACAAAGCTTCTTTAATAGCACTTAATCAAGGAAGAAAAGCTCATTAGTTTTAACACAATCATGTGTAGTTTTGACCTGAAGCATGACCTTTATCCAGCCTTTTACAGCTTTACTTTTAATATTATCCATCTGCATTACGTTTTCACACTAGATTAGGTCAGACTCCACTGAGAATATACGTGAGAAACAAAGGTTAATGTATGAAACAAGGCAGAAATGACAAAAGAAGCGAATAAAAAGTGAGTATGGTTCTCCAGTGAGCGGTTCATCTAAGGCCACGGTCCTCTCCTTTTGACCTCCAGAAGGGTAACCGGCATAAACTGCTCCCAGTGAAGTAAAAAAGTAGTAAGTATCGCATGAGAAACAGGAGAAGGTCTGGAAATAAAGGGAAGCAAATGAAGAGCAGATGAAGCCTAATCATATTCAGCAGTAACGACTTTAGGCAACAAAACACGAGCCTTAACGTTTTGTGACAAATGATGGTCGCAGCGCTTTCTGATGGTGAAATAATGATGGTTTCTGACAGCATCTGCGTTTATTCCCCTCGAGTTTTTCATTTGTCAGCTCTGTTTGGGTTTTTATACAAACGACTCACTGTTCCCAAATGACCCACGATTCACTTTTAACGTCTGACTTGATTAACATCACATTTGAAGATCAGGGAGAAGATATTTTAATGTCTTTTGCGCGTTTTGATGAACTAGCTGTATTTTGCTTATTTGACCCGAGTATTGTATTAAATAAACTGATTTTAAAGGAGCAGTGTGTGGAAAAAAATCAGATGAAAATAACAGCATTTGCCTGGCAGGAGAGGAATCTGAAGTTAATGCAAGAGGAATGTGTGTAAATGTAGATTATAGACATGTAAAATTAATTAGGGCTGTGACAAGATGCGATTTTTCACCCAAAATAAAATAAAATAAAAATAAAAATAAAAATAAAATAAAATAAAATAAAATAAAATAAAATAAAATAAAATAAAATTAAATTAAATTAAATAAAATTAAATAAAATTAAATTACATTAAATTACATTAAATTAAATTACATTAAATTACATTAAATTACATTAAATTAAAGCTCTAACTGTATATTATCGTATATCTTTAATTTTATTTCATTTTATTGTTTGAGTGTTTGTTTCCCTGTGGATTAATAAAGTCAAGTCTAAAAGTAATGAACGTAAAATCCAATATTTTTAACTTTTTCCAGCGAGTTTTAATAGAATGTAGACTATACTGGTCAAGAATAAGGACACAGACTCAGATAAACAGTGGATTAGGGAATAAAACCTTCAGATTTGATTCAGTTTTTTACAGAAACAGCGTCAACACTGACACTCTTTCCAACTTTAAACAAAGGTACTACCTCCAAACAGACGTATTTATACTGTTTTAACTTTATCCCTGTTTGACTGTGAGCTCTTTTCAATGTGTTTTTACTCTAAATGTCAAACAAGCTGCACTGATGACATTATCCTCTTCGACTGTATCCTCTGTCTTTCCCTTTAGTCAAGAATAGCCTTTCACTGAGTCACCAAACTTGTTCCTGTCACAGTGCAGCTCTCCTTTTATCCCAGAGATCTTTTCTGCCTCATTTCCACTTCAGACCCGACCACGATAACGCTCTAGTTTAACGCTCCATTGACCGTTAGCGGCACCGAGGCTCCTTTAAAAAACGCAGTCGGAAAAGAGTGTGCCATCTCTTTCGGGACGAGGCCCTTCTTTCGCTGCTGTTTTCCGAACGTTTTCTGGCACATTTTGTACAGAATCGAGCCTGGGTTTTTACTCATTTCTCATGCGTTTTCCCTCGAGGGAGCTCTCAGAATGACAAACAACATCGCCGAGGTAATAAAAGCGCGTCGACAATTCAAATTAGCGCGCATCAAAACCAGGAAACGGCTGGTTTTAATTAGCACCACCACGTTTTACGAAACAAAAACACCATTATAAATCAATCATCGTGAAGACTTCCCAGCACCGCGACGGACGACGGGCTCCGACGTCACTGAACGCAGCGCCTGACGTCACCTCATGATTTTTCTTTATTACGTTCTAATCGTTTACATTTGTGAGAGATTATGACTAAGCGTGTTGCAGATCAGACTTGAAAGGCCGCCGTTATTTGACCCGGGACCTGCTCAGTGTTTCCTCGTCTCCAACATGTGGTTGCGTTCATGTGTCAGTGTGTTTCTTGGCTCTGGAGGTTTTTTTTTAAGGGGGAGTTATATCATGCATCATCTTTTTTTTGGGGGGACGTGTAGCTGTCAATCTCAGAGTCGCTCTTCCACTTTTTTTCACTTTATCGCTCTCCTTATTAAATCCTTACGGCGTGTCCCATATTTTTTCTTTTGTTATGAGAACAGCGTGGTCTTGTTTTGATCCGCAGTAATCATGTTATCATTCCCAGGCGGCACATGCTCACGCTGCCAACAGGCTTTTCCACGTCAGACTTCTGCTGTTTGTACCACTTCACACCAATTTAATGACTTAAGGACACAACAGATTCATGTTTTTTGTGATTCAACTGCTCGAACAAGTTGAGAAACACAAATAAAAGCAGATTTATGTCAGCTGCCCCCTTCTCTTTTGAGCAATAACACTTAACGAGATTCCCAAGCAGCCGTTCGGGAGCAGATTTAAAGCTCCCATAGTATCCCCTGGTTCATAAATTAGCCTTGAAATAGTTGTCAACCAGAGCTGAGAGTCATGTCTTTCATGTAAAGCGAGTAATTCCACTTGTATATCTTGGATTAGGCTGAAGACCCTGAGTTAAAGGAGCTTAAACATGCTTCATTTCTGCAGCGCAATGTTACACTTCGAAATGTCGTCTAGGCTAAACGATGACAGATATTTCAGTTCAGGAACATAAAGGAGGACTGCTCCAATAAGGGAGGCTCTCATTGGCTGACACCAGACAGGTCCAAAGTCAGGTCCAGGGGCCAATCGTGGCACGAGGTTAGATTTTATGTGGCCTCAGCTTCAGAGAAAAAAAGAGTATCGTTTATGGATCCAACAGCAGCAGCTTTATATAAACAGGTTCAAATCCGACTAAAACCTGTTCAAATCCATCTTAAATCTACTAAAGTCCAACTAAAATCTGTTCACATATGACTAAAACCCTTTTAAATCCATCTATAACCTGTTCAAATACAACTAAAACTGGTTAAAATCCATGTAAAACCTGTTAAAATCAGGGAAAAACATGCTCAATTACAACTAAACCTATTCAAGTCCAACTAAAACTTGTTAAAATCCATCTGAAATCTGCTAAAGTCCAACTAAACCTGTTCAAATCCATCTTAAATCTACTAAAGTCCAACTAAAATCTG
This sequence comes from Rhyacichthys aspro, assembly GCA_036850595.1. NCBI lineage: Eukaryota > Metazoa > Chordata > Actinopteri > Gobiiformes > Rhyacichthyidae > Rhyacichthys > Rhyacichthys aspro. The sequence goes on from CM072149.1 coordinate 9,625,170, forward strand.
TTCAAATATGACTAAAACCCTTTTAAATCCATCTATAACCTGTCCAAATACAACTAAAACCAGCTCAAATCCATGTAAAACCTGTTAAAATCTGGCAAAAATCTGTTAAAATCTGGCAAAAACCTGCTCAGTTCCAACTAAACCTGTTCAAGTCCATCTGAAATCTGCTGAAGTTCAATTAAAACCTGTTCCAATCCATCAAAAACCTGTCCAAATCCAAGTAAAACCTTGTTGTGGTTTGTGGAGTTTTGGGCTTTAAGTCCCGTCACACGTTCACCTCCGTCCACGGCCCCTGGACCGACCTTCGCGAGGCCCCTGTGTCCGGTCACTGTGGGGTCCAGGGGGGATTTAGAGGAAATGAAGGAGCGTTTCCCGTCCTCTCCGCGGTCCTCTCCGCGGTCCTCTCCGCGGGCCGCTCAGGTGTGACGCACCTGTCCCGAGAGAACACATTCCTGCCCGGAGCCTGGGTCCCGCTGACGCACCAGACCAACGTGTTCCCAGAGAAACCAAACACAACAGAGAGTATCAGAGACCCCCTGAAACACCGTCCAGTCGGGACCCTCCTCCACGGGACCACCTTGACCTAGTGGTTACCCCCCGTGACTTTACCGGACGGGGCTTTACACAAACTGACCTCTAGGGGGCGTGGTTTATTTACTGTCTGACTCATCGAAGGAGGTTAGTCCTGATGTGGAATAAAATGGATAAAATGTGTTGTTTACAGCTGCAGCTTTTTATAAACAGGTTCAAATCTGACTAAAACCTGTTCAAATCAAACTAAAACCTGTTCAAATCCAACTAAAACCTGTTCAAATCCAACTAAAACCTGTTCAAATCCAACTAAAACCTGTTCAAATCCAACTAAAACCTGTTCAAATCAAACTAAAACCTGTTCAAATCAAACTAAAACCTGTTCAAATCAAACTAAAACCTGTTCAAATCAAACTAAAACCTGTTTAAATCCATCTAAAACCTGCTCAAATCAGATTAAAACCTGTTAAAATCCATCTTAAACCTGTTCAAATCCAACTTAAACCTGTTCAAATCGAACTAAAACGTGTTCAAATCTGACCAAAACCTGTTCAAATCCAACTAAAACCTGTTCAAATCCAACTAAAACCTGTTCAAATCCAACTAAAACCTGTTCAAATCCAACTAAAACCTGTTTAAATCCAACTAAAACCTGCTCAAATCAGATTAAAACCTGTTCAAATCAAACTAAAACCTGTTTAAATCCAACTAAAACCTGTTTAAATCCAACTAAAACCTGTTTAAATCAGATTAAAACCTGTTCAAATCAAACTAAAACCTGTTTAAATCCATCTAAAACCTGCTCAAATCAGATTAAAACCTGTTAAAATCCATCTTAAACCTGTTCAAATCTGACTAAAACCTGTTCAAATCCAACTAAAACCTGTTCAAATGCGACTAAAACCTGTTCAAATCCAACTTAAACCTGTTCAAATCGAACTAAAACGTGTTCAAATCTGACCAAAACCTGTTCAAATCTGACTAAAACCTGTTCAAATCCAACTAAAACCTGTTCAAATCCAACTAAAACCTGTTCAAATCCAACTAACACCTGTTCAAATCCCACTAAAACCTGTTCAAATCCCCCTGGGCCGGACCACCTCGACCTCTACTGCAGGTGGTTTAACACACAGTGACCTCTAGGGGGCATCCGTCGGGCAGGGGTCAGTCCTGATGTGGTCCGTGTTGCCGCGGCGACAGAGCACACACATGTGAGACTCGGAGAGGCCGACGGGAGCGCGTAGAGCGGGAGATGCTTCACACTGAGCAGATACAGAGGCCATAAATCAGCTCCGAGCAGCTCCACGTCGACGCCGGCCAAGAACATGCCTCGGGACAAAATGAATAGCTCTTAGCGCGCTCATAAATAAGAAGTCAAATATTTGTACAGCAAATTCGATTTCAATACAGCGGCCCTAGCCTACTGACACAGATCTGGAGCAGGGCAGGACTCACCAGGGACTTTATGAAAACGTCAAACCAGCATTTCTTCTGCTGGGATTTGATGAAAGCGACATTAAACACACTGAACCTCTAAGTCTTTATGAAGCCATCTACTGTTTATTTAAGGGATTGTAATAGATGATATAGATATATAGATAGAACCTCTATTCAGGAACAGAAAAGGAGCGCTCCCATTGGTCGACACTTGTCACATGACGTTCCAGGAAGTTTAATAGCTGCAGATAAAGTGTATTTTCAGCTGAATATGTCTTTTAACAGAGAAACAGCTGTTTAACGAGGAGGAGATCAATGCTAAGCTAATGCTAAACTCTAAACTTTGGTTAATGCCATAAGTGACTTTGAATGCACTAAATTAGAATCTGGACTTTTTCTGGGCCCCAATCTCTCTATGTTTTTATTTAATGTTGTGTTATTACATTACTTTAGAGTATAATCCATTCATTTTAATGATATTTTTATTATTTTTATTATCCAACTCCCTAATTTCTAAAAGCAGCCATTTTCATTGATTCCCATTGATTTAAGCACCATTTTTTCTAGATTTTAAACCAAACTAATCTTTTGTGATCCACTTTTGGACAGACCCACTGTTTGGGAACCATTATACCCTATTATCTTATAATATTCCCTTCCTGTTCAGCCATTTAAACACATTTTATTTGTTGGTACAGCCACTTGATTGATTGGTGTTTAAGGCTCTTCTTGTTGATAATGGTGAATAATTAGTCTTTTGTAAACACTATAAACAATTTAATAGACTTCAGTTTTAAAGCACCACATAATTGTTGTACTTTAAGCGCCAGATCTTTCGTGAAGTGACGTAAAAAACCTTAAAAGTGAGGTTGATATTTGACAAGAGGCACGCTCTCGGAGACAATGAGCGCGGCCGATACCGGGAATCGCTGACGCTGAGCTCATCACTTTACAGAAACTTCATCCAATAAAACAATTTATGGTTTTCTGCTGATGTACAGCTGGCAGGGCCATCACTAATGGGTTTAAAATGTGCCGTCTTTGGCCGAGAGAGGCTTCGGGAGCGAAAAAGAGGCTGGTGAGGAGCGAGAGAGTGTGAGCTTTTCTGATTTATGAGCACGACGCCCGCTCCAACATTTTCAGCGTTTTTTTTGCTCTTCTCAAGCCTCAAAGTGGTGCGATTGTTGCAGCGGATCCAGAAATCTTGACATCATGCTTTTTTAAGTGAAAGCGAGGCCAGAGCCGGCGATTCGGAGCCAACCAGCTGACTTATGGGAGGCTTTGAAGTCGGCGTAACAACACGAGAGCAGTTTGTCTAACGGCAGCAGAAAGGGCCACGAGGAGCGTCCACACAAATGGAACAAACAGGGCCCACGCTCTTTTTAAAGACGTGCTCAAGATAATCCATCATTTACTCGATAAAGGTCAAATCATTTA
>CM072149.1:9628859-9656188 GCA_036850595.1 Rhyacichthys aspro
AAATACACACTGATGAAGCCTAGATGCTTTCTATTATTCATTCTTTTCATTTTTCCTTTTAGAAACAAAAAAAAGGTGCTTGAATAAATAATTTTCTCTAATTACAAGAAATAAAAACCAGGTAATGGCCATTTAAGTAATTTTTTGGGTCAAATTTTTGGTGAATTTCATAATTTCATGCTTTTTTTTTGCACCGTAACGGTTCAGAAATGACAGAACGAAATGTAAATATGGCCGACACCTCAAGTCTTCAACTCTGTTTTTCTTGCTCCAGCGTCCTCTCTTTCGTCCGAGGCCGGAGGGGTGGTCCCGTCCACCTGTCCCCTCCCAGGACTGACTCGTGTCCATCTGGGCCCATCATCTCATCTGCGTCAGCCTCGGAGATTAACGCGAGGCATTTCATTTCACGTTTATAAAACCCCTGAAAATATCATAAAAGTGCGGAGTGAATGAACGCAGATGTACGCTCTTCAGATACTCGTCCAGGTTTGGCTGTTCGCTGCAGGGGGCTCCGAGCAGGTGAGGACAAAACGCCTCGTAAATAATTCCTGATAATAAATAGTCTATCTCGCAGCTGCGCGCACAACAACGAGGAGAGAAAGTGTGAAAACCCTTCGACGGACGCCCCACGTGCTTCGTATTAAAGCCTCGTTTGAGTTTCTGAGGGTTTTGTGGTGAAATAGAGACTCTTACACTTGTTTTAATGGAGTGTTGCTGGCTCGCGTTTCCATTAAAACAGGTCTGAAGCTGTTTTACTGCACTTTGAACGATCGGGGACTGGACGCTCTCCGTTCGATTGTAACAGAACGTATGTGGATCAAACTAACGCAACACAATATCATGAAAAGTGTCGCTGCAGTGATTGGTTTCTTATGAGACTCTTGGGGTGTAATATGTCATTTAATCATCATTTATTGCCTATTGTTTAGCAGTTTCAAGGCTGGAGATTGTCCCAGATGCTTTAGGTTTTGAGGAAGACAGAGTTCAGTTCCTATTTTAAGAGTCTTTATGGGACACTCCTCGACAGTTTCAGCTCTGTTTCAGTCTTTATTCTTATCGTAGCAGGTTTAATAAACACCATTTGTGATTAGAGCTCTCAGGATTCAGATTATTTGTTCACAGCCATCATCCCGGAGCATCAGATCCAATAAACCAAACACAAACTGTCCCTAAAGACGTGCAGCTCTAATGAGAAAGAAGACTAAGGGCAGATGGACTTCAGTACATTTGGAAGGGGATTTTTTTGGGACTTGTTACATTAATCAGAGACAAAAGGTACTTAACTGTTCTAAAAATGTACAAAAGTTAATAGGGAAGGCAGTGAAAAGAGACAAAATGAGACTAAACAGGGGTAAATGTTTTAAAGGAAGCAAAATGGGGCTAAAACTGAGGGCAAAGTGGCACAAATTGAAGGGAAAAGTAGTGTTTTTTTGGATTTGAACAGGTTTTAGTTGGACATTAAGAGGTTTTAGTTGGATTTGAACAGGTTTTAGATGGATTTGAACAGGTTTTAGATGGATTTGAGCAGGTTTTAGATGGATTTGAATAGGTTTAAGATGGATTTGAACAGGTTTTAGATGGATTTGAACAGATTTTAGTTGGATTTGAACATGTTTTAGATGGATTTGAACAGGTTTTAGTTGGATTTGAACAGGTTTTAGATGGATTTGAACAGGTTTTAGTTGGACATTAAGAGGTTTTTGTTGGATTTCAATAGGTTTTAGTTGGATTTGAACAGGTTTTAGATGAATTTGAACAGGTTTTAGATGGATTTGAGCAGGTTTTAGATGGATTTGAACAGGTTTTAGATGAATTTGAACAGGTTTTAGATGAATTTGAAAAGGTTTTAGATGAATTTGAACAGGTTTTAGTTGAATTTGAACAGGTTTTAGTTGGACATTAAGATGTTTTTGTTGGATTTCAAAGGGTTTTAGTTTGATTTGAACAGGTTTTAGTTACATTTGAACAGATTTTAGTTGAATCTGAACAGGTTTTTGATGGATTTGAACAGATTTTAGTTGAATCTCAACTGTAAAGCTTTAGAAGTGTCCCAATCTTATTCTTATTTACCAAGTGACCCCACCCCACTTTGAGTTAGTCCATGACATCAATACGATCAGAGCTTTTATAGCAACATCTCATCCAATAAAGTCGTAAAAAAGCAGGTTGTAACTCTGCTGAACTTGAACATTACTCAGGTTTTTGTTGCCTTTGAGCAAACAAAGTCCTTTCTGCTGAGAATACAGTCAGTATCTGTCATGACGTGCACGCCTTAAACTGTACACATGCTTTTGAACGCAGACAAACATCTCCCGGGGTGGTTCTCGGTGTGAAAGCTGTAAAAAGCACTCTTCTGGTCCACGCTGTTCTCGCCAGGAGCAGGTCACGCTCCTGAATCCGTCTGATGAAGATTACTTTTGGCGTTTTCTGACTCCCAACATCTGTCAGGGAATCCCATTCACTGACTCATTTACAGACGATCGACTACAAGAGGCGTAAACATGACGCAGCAGACCTCCGCGACTCATTTTTGATCTCAAATGGAGGTTCTTTTTTGACGTTTGCTGCAGAGTGGATAAATAAACCCCAGGTGTAGCCCATTTGTCTGAAGCCACAATCCCAGACAAAGGCTTTTTCTAATCCCCCTCATCACTCTCCTCTCCTCAAGTCCATTCTTCCTTTATTTTTATTGAAACCACACTGAGTTTTCAGCGCTGAAAACAGTTGCGTAGGAATGACGCTGAGCTCTCCGTGAATCTGGACGACGCTAAACTCTTGCGACGCCTCGAGTGAACGGCCGGCAGTTAATCGAAAATGAAGCGAGTAAACTCCGACACATCTCCCGCAACATGTGGCCTGCAGCTTCAAAAAAGAGTTTGAAGTCGACCCCGACGAGTCCAGAAACTCCCGATCCCTAAAGAGGAGCAGAATATACGCCCTGCAAATAAATCTGAAGCTTTCACGCTTGAATAAATGAGCGGTTTGACCTCAGAATCACTTCAGCAAAACAAAGATGTGTGTTTAAGGAGGAAAAATGACATGGAAATTGTTTAAAATGTCCTAAAAAAAATGTATTTCTTCAGATTGTGTTGGAATATGAAGTTTTGACCCTTTGAGGCTAAAGTAGTTTAAATCAAAACACAGAGGAATAGTCAAAATAGACGGGTTTTAGTTGGATCTAAATACGTTTTAATAGAATTTGAACAGGTTTTAGATAGATTTGAACAGGTTTTAGATAGATTTGAACAGGTTTTAGTTGAATTTAAAAGGTTTTATATGGATTTGAACAGGTTTTAATAGGATTTTAACAGGTTTTAGTTGAATTTAAAAGGTTTTAGATGGATTTTAACAGGTTTTAATTGAACTTGAACAGGTTTTAGATAGATTTTAACAGGTTTTAATTGGATTTTAACAGGTTTTAGATAGATTTTAACAGGTTTTAGATGGATTTTAACAGGTTTTAATTGGATTTGAACAGGTTTTAGATAGATTTTAACAGGTTTTAGATGGATTTTAACAGGTTTTAATTTGATTTGAACAGGTTTTAGATTTATATTTCAGTCCAGAAACTCCTAATCCCTAAAGAGGAGCAGAATATACTCACTGCAAATAAATCTGAAGCTTTCACGCTTGAATAAATGAGCGGTTTGACCTCAGAATCACTTCAGCAAAACAAAGATGTGTGTTTAAGGAGGAAAAATGACATGGAAATTGTTTAAAATGTCCTAAAAAAAATTGTATTTCTTCAGATTGTGTTGGAATATGAAGTTTTGACCCTTTGAAGCTAAAGTAGTTTAAATCAAAACACAGAGGAATAGTCAAAATAGACGGGTTTTAGTTGGATCTAAATACGTTTTAATAGAATTTGAACAGGTTTTAGATAGATTTGAACAGGTTTTAGATAGATTTGAACAGGTTTTAGTTGAATTTAAAAGGTTTTATATGGATTTGAACAGGTTTTAATAGGATTTTAACAGGTTTTAGTTGAATTTAAAAGGTTTTAGATGGATTTTAACAGGTTTTAATTGAACTTGAACAGGTTTTAGATAGATTTTAACAGGTTTTAGATGGATTTTAACAGGTTTTAATTGGATTTGAACAGGTTTTAGATAGATTTGAACAGGTTTTAGATGGATTTTAACAGGTTTTAATTTGATTTGAACAGGTTTTAGATTTATATTTCAGTCCAGAAACTCCTAATCCCTAAAGAGGAGCAGAATATACTCACTGCAAATAAATCTGAAGCTTTTACGCTTGAATAAATGAGCGGTTTGACCTCAGAATCACTCCTGTCGTCGTATCAAAACAAATATGACTTAAGTGGGTCAGCGGAGACATAATCCTATTAGATGTTCATATATAATTACATCTTATCAGCGACGTATTGAATGTCTTTGTTTTTTTGAGACTCTGCGGTTTCAGGTTGCAGTTCCTCGAGCAAAATCCCGAAACAATGACACATTCCTTCGACGATAACACGTCTTTTATGGAACGGAGCTGTCGGTAACACGTCCGGCTCATGTTTTAGCGTCGAGACAATGGGATATTGTTGGTTGTCGGTCCTTCTGCCTCAGGAAACGGGTTTAATGAGGGGTTAGGAGGCATCACCAAAACACGGCGTTGGTAGGCGGGGAAAAAACACAAGAGAACAGCGGTAGTCATTAGTGTTTTTGAAGCGAGTGAGGGTTTCCCAGAGAGAGGACTGATGTTAACCCTAAAGAGTGTAATCACAGCTCGTATTTCAACAGATAATGTCGATACAAGAGTCTGTATTCAACAACGATGAGCTTAATTACACACAAATACAGTCCACACGTTCATTATTATACATTATTAGTGTTTTTCCAGGAACTCTGAACAGGCCTGAGATCAGATTTTCTTCACAATTCAGCATTTTGTCTCAATTTCTCCTCAATCGGCTGTCCTTCCCTCTCCCCAGACACTTCCAATTCAGAGGAAATACAGTTGTGTTATAATTAGTGTCTATTTACAACTTGTCCCATCTTCACATATCTTTTAATTTGACCAAAAAAGGGAGAATAATAAAATACATTGCTCACTATTAAGAGGTTTTAATTGGATTTGAACAGGTTTTAGGTGGATTTTTTGATACAAAGATAAATAAATCTGTTTAAATCCATCCAAAATCTGGTCAAATTCATCTAAAACCTGGTCAAAACCATCCAAAACCTTGTCAAATCCATCTAAAACCTGGTCAAATTCATCTAAAACCTTGTCAAATCCATCCAAAACCTGGTCAAATGCATCTAAAACCTGGTCAAATCCATCCAAAACCTGGTCAAATCCATCCAAAACCTGGTCAAATTCATCCAAAACCTGTTCAAAACCATCCAAAACCTGGTCAAAACCATCCGAAACCTGGTCAAATCCATCCAAAACCTGGTCAAATTCATCTAGAACCTGGTCAAATCCACCCAAAACTTGGTTAAATTCATCCAAAACCTGGTCAAATTCATCCAAAACATGTTCAAATCCATCCAAAACCTGGTCAAATTCATCCAAAACATGTTCAAATCCATCCAAACCCTGGACAAAACCATCCAAAACCTGGTCAAAACCATCCAAAACCTGATCAAAACCATCCAAACCCTGGACAAAACCATCCAAAACCTGATCAAAACCATCCAAACCCTGGACAAAACCATCCAAAACTTGGTCAAAACCATCTAGATCCTGGTCAAATTCATCCAAAACATGTTCAAATCCACCCAAAACCTGGTCAAATTCATCCAAAACATGTTCAAATCCATCCAAACCCTGGACAAAACCATCCAAAACTTGGTCAAAACCATCTAGATCCTGGTCAAATTCATCCAAAACATGTTCAAATCCACCCAAAACCTGGTCAAATTCATCCAAAACATGTTCAAATCCATCCAAACCCTGGACAAAACCATCCAAAACCTGGTCAAAACCATCCAAAACCTGATCAAAACCATCCAAACCCTGGACAAAACCATCCAAAACCTGATCAAAACCATCCAAACCCTGGACAAAACCATCCAAAACCTGATCAAAACCATCCAAACCCTGGACAAAACCATCCAAAATCTGGTCAAATCCATCCAAAATCTGGTCAAATTCATCCAAAACCTGGTCAAATCCATCTAAACCTTTCCCAGGACATGCTTGAACCCTGATGAATGCTTCTAAAACACACACAGAACCGTGTTTTGATTCTTGACTGCGACGGCTGATGTACTCTCTGCTGTTTCTTCAGGTTTTCTTGATTCTTGAATTAATAAAGACCATTTCAAACCCGAGATGTGGCCGCTCTGATGTCACTTATTGACTTTGCACAGTTTCCAGTTTTGAAGCATTGACTTAAGCTTTTGGCCGCGGTCGTGTTTTTCTTTTTTGGAGCCAGAACTGAGTGAAATTGGACAAAAGAGACGAATCTGAGGCGACGTGACGGAAACACTGGGGACAAAACTAGTAGGAAGTGTTCTCAAAACTTATTACATAAAGCAGTGATGTCAAACTCAAAGTGGTAAATAAGAATCCTTTCAGGGCCCGAAGATGGATTTGAACAGGTTTTAGATGGATTTGAACAGACTTTACTTATCTTTATAGCAAAAAATACATCTAAAACCTGGTCAAATCCAACTAAAACCTGTTCAAATCCATCTATAACCAATTCAAATCCAAATAAAACCTGTTCAAATCCAACTAAAACCTGTTCAAATCCATCTAAAACCTGTTCAAATCTATCTAAAACCTGGTCAAATCCAACTAAAACCTGTTCAAATCCATCTAGAACCTATTCAAATCCAAATAAAACCTGTTCAAATCCAACTAAAACCTGTTCAAATCCAACTAAAACCTGTTCAAATCCAACTAAAACCTGTTCAAATCCAATTAAAAGCTGTTCAAATCCAATTAAAACATGTTCAAATCCAAATAAAGCCTGTTCAAATCAAATTAAAACATGTTCAAATCCAACTAAAACATGTTCAAATCCAACTAAAACATGCTCAAATCCAAATAGAACCTGTTCAAATCCAATTAAAACATGTTCAAATCCAATTAAAACCTGTTCAAATCAAATTAAAACATGTTCAAATCCAACTAAAACCTGTTCAAATCCAAATAAAACCTGTTCAAATCCAATTAAAACCTGTTCAATTCCAACTAAAACATGCTCAAATCCAATTAAAACCTGTTCAAATCCAAATAAAACATGCTCAAATCCAATTAAAACTTGTTTAAATCCAACTAAAACCTGTTCAAATCCAATTTAAACCTAGTCCCAAATATATACTGTAGTAAATGTATTGAAGGGCCACATAAAAAACATTGCAAAGGGCTACATTTGGCCCCTGGACCTTGAGTTGGACATGTGTACCATAAATAAAAGCTAATACTTTGTGGTTAATCTACTCATTATAAAATAGAAGCTGGCCTGAGTGAGTTTTTTGTGCAGCAGCATGATTCAACTCGGCCACAATTTATAGTATTTACATAAGGCTCTGACATCTTTACGGCTGGCCTCAGAGCAGTGACGTGTGCATCAGAGCGTGTGCAGTCATGGCCCTCTGCAGATGTCAGATCAGCACGTCTCATCTGCTCCGAGGCTGCTCTGTTGGTTTTAGATCTGTTATCTCCATGAGAAGCTCCCCTCACTCGGGTTTAGTGGATCTGACGAGAGCCCACACCCACAGCTGGCCTTAAACTCCGTTTTTACTGTTGCAGCCAGTTTAAAGTTTATTGTAACAGGAATCATCTGTGAAAAAATGAGACCTTAAGACGTGAGCTGGGCTTTATAATGAAGGATTTTAATAGATGAGAAGGATTTTGACCAAACACAGCTCGCTTCAGGTAAAAAGGAGCGTCAAAAACAACGAAGGAACAAGGAAATAAACGAAGGAAATGGGTTATTCTGTTGAAAATACGTCTTATTTTACAGAAAAACAGCTCAAAAAAGATAAAAACAGAGAAAATGGCAGCAAATTAAAGATGGATAAATGTTGTCAAAGCTTTGAGAGATCAGAGATAAATACAAAAGATTCAGCTCAGCTCTAAACTTTTATTTAATGGAACGTATTAGTATTTTGTGGTGAAAACAATTGTGAGTTTTGACCTTTTTTTAAATAAAAGAAGCAGGAAAGGAGACCGGGAAACAACACCATTAGGAACTGGAGCTTTAATCATTTTAAACAAACATTTTAAAGTCAAAAACAGTGTCAGAAGCAAGCATTTGCAGGTTCTTTACATGAATACTTGGTTTTTGATTGGATTTATTGGCGTAACTGCAGTTTTATTTAATCAGAAAGAAGAGAAATCTCACAAAAATATTCTTGGAAACCTTTTCAATCGGATGCTGAAACAGAGTACGGCAGACAAACAGGGACATCTCATTCAAACAGGTTTCCATTGGGTCACAGACTGACAGCTGTGATGGATGGGCTCATATGTTCCCGATGGACAAAGAGATATGAGAACACACACCCAAAGCCTGATGGGAAAGTTCTCACCGTTACGTAACCGGGCCTCTTGACTTTTTTCTTAAGTCTCTTTCGGGAGCTTTGATCCCGAGGTCACTTCATCCTCAGAACGGATCGGGCTTCACCTGACGATGCCCTTTAAGATACGGATTAGAGACTGAGGAGCTGCAGCGACTTTACAAACACAAGCTCTACGGTTACACCTCGGATAAAAGACCATGTTTGTTTGTTAGTTGATGTGTTTGGTTGCAGGGTATTCCACTTTTTCTGGAATCTATCTGGAAAAATGACTGATTAAATATTATAAATGTGCATCGCTAAAGTATTGTAGCCTGTGTTTAAAAAGCAGTAAGTGTTCGTTGTGCTAATTAGCCATGTGCTGGAGATGGTTTTATTAGGTTTTGAGTGTGACATTTCATCTTCATTTGAGTCTTATAAAAGTTATCTTTGATGTTAACTTCTTTCTTTTTATAGAAACTTGTTTTAGTTGGATTTGAACAGGTTTTAGAAGGATTTAAATGAGTTTTAGTTGAATTTGAACAGGTTTGGATGAATTTAAACAGGTTTTAGGTGGATTTGAAGATGTTTTTGATGGATTTGACCAGGTTTTAGATGGATTTGACCAGGTTTTAGATGGATTTGAACATGTTTTAGTTGGATTTGACCAGGTTTTAGTTGGATTTGATCAGGTTTTATTTGGATTTGACCAGGTTTTGGATGGATTTAAACAGATTTTATTTCTCTTTGAATCAGAAAATCCATCTAAAACCTGTTCAAATCCATCTAAAACATCTTCAAATCCAACTAAAACCTGTTGAAATCCATCTAAAACCTGTGCAAACCCATCTAAAACCTGTTCAAATCCATCTAAAACCTGTGCAAACCCATCTAAAACCTGTTCAAATCCAATTAAAACCCATTGGCAAAAGATCACCTTCTAAATGTACTGAAGGGCCACTTTAAACATTGCAAAGGGCTGCATTTGGCCCCTGGGCCTTGACTTTGACGTGTGGTGCTTTATGTGATGCTTTGTTTCTATGATTGGTCCAGAGGCAATTTATCCTGCGTATGTTGGTACTGCACAGTCACAGTAATAAACTATTACACTGTAAAACTACGACACGTTTACATTTCTATATTTGTTTATGGGCACGATCCTTAAATAAGTGTATTTTTTTTACGTAAAATGTATCAAAACCGTCTTCAAAACTCTGATATATACTTGTTTCAGAGCTGTTCACTGACAGATCGCTGAATATTTGGTTTAAGTGTCCAATCCATCTCCAAAACCCTAAAATTACACTTCACGGAATGCAATATAACCCGACATTAACGCGCACTATTTTCTCTCTAAGCACTCGATATGAGACAAATAGCAGGTCTAGCATCTTAATATGGCAGTAGGATCTTCGAGGGCCCTTAAACACAACATTAAGTCCACATTTGCTCCTTCTACTCTCTGATTTATTGGCTGTGTACGTCCCGAGGTGAGCGAGGCTATATATGGACTGAGACGGCTCCGGGAACAGGTTAATTACACCTTACGTCGAGAGTTGAAAGTGCTTCTTTAGTGGTTCTCAGAAATGGTATTCAAACCCAAACCTGTAAGATATTTTTACAAGTTTGAACAATAATAGCGGTGTTGTGCTTTAGTAAACCGGCGCGGCTCTAATTAGGGCTAATCCCGAGTCCAGGAAGAAGGCAGCGCGCCGCGAGCCGGAGCCGAGCTACGCCGGCAGCCATTGTTTTTTCAGCTTTAAGACATCGGAGTATATTATATGATTTATGGTCTGCTGGCCTTCAGCCTCGACACACACTCACGAGCACTAACACAACACAAATATACAGTCAATTCAGTGGCTTCGCTCAAAAAGAAACACATCTACACAAGGTTTGGCCCAGAATTGATCATTATTATGTTTTAATTCCAAGTTTAGTCCTCGCTTTGTTTGGTTTGACATAACTTTAAAAGTGCATTACCTGCTTTTTTTACTGTTGCATTTCTCTAAAGTTTATTGTAACAGGAATCATCTGAAAAAATGAGACTTTAAGACGTGATCTAGTCTTTATAATTAAGGATTTTGTCCAATCACAGCTCACTTCAGGTAGAAAGGAGCGCTCCCATTGGTCGACACTAAAGGAACGAGGAAATAAACCAAGGAAATGTGTTATTCTGTTGGAAATACGTCTTATTTTACATCAAAACAGTTCAAAAAAGATTAAAAAAGAGAGAAACAGCAGGAAATTAAACTTCAAAGATAAAAGTTTTAGCTCTAAACTTTGACCCAGTCCCAAAGTTCTAATAAATCATCGCTGAACTGTCCCATTTATGCTCAAAGGTTAAAGACAGATCTGCTTCACTCTCTTTAACCTTTAAGAACGAGTTGAGATACTGCAACAAAAATAAGCATAAATAGGTTTCTAACCATCTCATCTTTTAAAATCCAACTCTCTCATAGATTTCAATGATCTTTAAGCTTTTGGTCGTCCATCTTTTGTTGTAAACGTACAAAAGTATAATCTAAGAGGCAGACGTGTGTTCCTCGTGTTAATTACTCTTTCAGTTTTGTTGTTCCAGTCGTGATCTACGGCTCGTAACACGCTCTCGTTTTTCACGCCCGTTTCCCTCCGCTCTCTCGGGCGTTTTATGAAACAAATGAAAAGGCGGAACAGTTAATAGGAGTCGGTTTTACGCAGCAGGTTTATGGCCGTTCGTGTTGCATAAAGCGCGCTCTGCCAGTCGTCAGGATTTAAGGCCAGAGCGTTCTGCTCGTCTGAGCGTCGGGCCAGGCTTTTCCAGAACGGACAAACGGGCAAAGAAACGGAGTCAGAAGGTGCTCCGAGGAGAAAATGGAACCAAGTTTGTCAAAGGTTATGAGACATGCTCCAAAACACACCATCGTGAGGCTCTGTTTTAGCTTTAGCCTTTATTTAGCTCGTATTTAGCCCCAGTTTTACCCTTTTTTTAGTTTGTTTGTTTTTTGTGACTATGATGAAATTTTAAGTGTAAAAATGGCTTTCATGGAAACTGGTTTTAGTTGGATTTGAACAAGTTTTACTCAGATTTCAACAGGTTTTAGTTGAATTTGAAGAGGATTAAGATGTATTTGAACAGAATTTAATTGGATTTAAACTTTAAATATAAAGTTTTGGATGGATTTGAACAGATTTTATTTATCTTTGTAGCAAAAAATCCATCTAAAACCCGTCCAAATCAAACTAAAATCTGTTCAAATCCAATTAAAACCTGTTCAAATCCAACTAAAACCTTTATAAATCCAAATAAAACCTGTTCAAATCCAACTAAAACCTGCTCAAATCCAAATAAAACCCGTCCAAATCAAACTAAAATCTGTTCAAATCCAATTAAAACCTGTTCAAATCCAACTAAAACCTTTATAAATCCAAATAAAACCTGATCAAATCCAACTAAAACCTTTATAAATCCAAATAAAACCTGTTCTAATCCAATTAAAACCTGTTCAAATCCAAATTAAACCTTTAAAAATCCAAATTAAACCTGTTCAAATCCAATTAAAACCTGTTCAAATCCAAATAAAACCTGTTCGAATCCAACTAAAACCTGTTCAAATCCAACTAAAACCTTTATAAATCCAAATACGACCTGTTCAAATCCAACTAAAACCTGTTCAAATCCAAATTAAACCTGTTCAAATCCAATTAAAACCTTTATAAATCCAAATAAAACCTGTTCAAATCCAACTAAAACCTTTATAAATCCAAATAAAACCTGTTCAAATCCAACTAAAATCCAAATAAACCTGTTCAAATCCAAATTAAACCTGTTCAAATCCAATTAAAACCTTTATAAATCCAAATAAAACCTGTTCAAATCCAACTAAAACCTTTATAAATCCAAATAAAACCTGTTCAAATCCAACTAAAATCCAAATAAACCTGTTCAAATCCAAATTAAACCTGTTCAAATCCAAATTAAACCTGTTCAAATCCAATTAAAACCTTTATAAGTCCAAATAAAACCTGTTCAAATCCAACTAAAACCTTTATAAATCCAAATAAAACCTGTTCAAATCCAACTAAAATCCAAATAAACCTGTTCAAATCCAAATTAAACCTGTTCAAATCCAATTAAAACCTTTATAAATCCAAATAAAACCTGTTCAAATCCAACTAAAACCTTTATAAATCCAAATAAAATCTGTTCAAATCCAAATTAAACCTGTTCAGATCCAAATAAAACCTGTATAAATCCAAATTAAACCTGTTCTAATCCAATTAAAACCTAGTGCCAAATATATCTCCTTCTAAATGTATTGAACAGCTTCATAAAACACTGCAAAAGGCCGCATTTCTTTGTCTGTCACCCTTTTCTTTGTTCAGTTCAGCTCAGAATAACCAGAATAATGGTACTTTTACTTAAATCCAGATGCTGTCGACTCTCTTCTGTCAGTTTTAAACGTCACCCTCCGCTCCGTCTTTCACTGAACCACCCGTCGTCGGCTAAAACAAAGCACAATAGAGCCGTGTGTGTTTTGGCCACGCCTCCTCCTTCCACCGAAGACGACAGGTGAGCGTGTGCTCCCGGACACGTATGCGCACTTAAGGCATTTCCTCGGGCCTAAAGCTGCGAGGTGACGAGCTGTCGGCCGATCTCAGCCGCGATTACGACCTCGACGGAGGAGGTCTGTGTGGTCCCGAACACGCCCGGCCACAAAGAGAGTATTGTCTGGAGGATGAAGACGAGCGGAGCAGACAAAGAGACGCTGCTCCGGGATTCCTCCAGGAGTCAAAGGAGGTTATTAACACTGGATATTTAACTTCAATATGTCATTATGTGATTTTAAAGAACTCCTTAGCGTAATTTTACTGGAGATTTTAACGACTGCACGCAGCGACAAGACTTTCATTTGCACTTGTTTCATAAAAATTAACTCAACTAATTGAGTGCAAAGTGGTGCAAACTGTTTTAAAAGTGCTGCTGTGACCTTTTTCCCACAATGCACGGCGACTTGGTGACTCTACAATGGGTTTCTTACAGATTGACCAATGTTTAAAGCAGGAAAGGTGCCATTGTTTATGTTTCAATCACAATTTAAGCCTCAAATCCTGCACAGTTTTTCTAGATATGCTGCTCTTTTATGCAACACACTTGATTAATGAGTACTTTTTTAAACACTAGATCTCCAGGACATACTCAAGAAAATGTTTTGATTTATCTAGATGCAGGTTTGAAGGAGGAGGATGAGAGGAAGCCATCTTTGTTCAAATAGAAAAGCCCTTTTTGAACAGAAGAGAAAGCCTCAGATTCATTTAAAACAGCGTTTTTCGAAGCTAAAATCCAAACCGTTTCACTTTACGGACGTTAACTCCAGGAGGAAGCAGTTATTTAAACAACAAACAGACTCTAAACTGTTTTTATCCTCGGGCTGGAAGGACTCTGAAGAAGATAAGCCATAGATTTCCATCTTGCTTTAACGTGCAACAACATTTTAATGTGCAACATACAGTTTTAATATTTTTAAATTGGGTATTTATTGTTTTTGCACTGATCACATGTGGCTTCTTATCTTGTTTTCTAACTCTGTCCGACTCTGAACCCGGTCTAGCCTTGTCCAGTCACAGTAGTTCAAGGCTAAACCTCTAAAGATTCATGTCTCGGCTCTTGTTCCAGTTGAACTCAGAAGTGAAAGTTGGATGAAGATGAAACACCTCAAACCTGGTCCAGACGCCTCCTCGAAACCTTCTCTATCACTGACAAAACCTGGGTCCTTTTCCTTATGTTTCAAATTGTGAAACAAATCTGTATCAAAATATTTTATCCCAACAGCTATTCATCTTTGAAATTCTCAGAAGTCTCTTTTTATTTTCGTTTTATAACATATTTAAGATTTATTCTGTTACATCAGTGGTTCTTCCAACTGTATGTTACTGTTTGCTCTTGTGCCGATTTGTTGTTTGTGTTTTCTCTTTTTTGCTGCTCAAATTTATTGCTCCTTTTATGTTAAACTGGTTTTAGTTGGATTTGAGCAGGTTTTAGTTGAATTTAAACCAGATTTAGATGGATTTCAAAAGATTTTAGTTGGCTTTCAACAGGTTTTGAATGGATTTAAACAGATTTTATTTATGTTTGTAGCAAACAATCTAAACCCAAATCCAAATAAAACCTGTTCAAATCCAATTAAAACCTGTTCAAATTCAAATGAAAACTATTAAAATCCAATTAAAATCTGTTCAAATCCAACTAAAACCTGTTCAAATCCAACCAGAACCTGTTCAAATCCAATTAAGACATGTTCAAATCCAACTAAAACATGTTCAAATCCAACCAGAACCTGTTCAAATCCAATTAAAACATGTTCAAATCCAATTAAAACCTATTCAAATCAAAATAAAACCTGTTCAAATCCAATTAAAACATGTTCAAATCCAATTAAGACATGTTCAAATCCAACTAAAACATGTTCAAATCCAATTAAAACCTGTTCAAATCCAAATAAAACCTGTTCAAATCCAATTAAAACCTGTTTAAATCCAACTAAAACATGTTGAAATCCAATTAAAACCTGTTCAAATCCAAATAAAACATGTTCAAATCCAAATAAAACCAGTTCAAATCTAAATAAAACCTGTTCAAATCCAATTAAAACCTGTTCAAATCCAATTAAAACCAGTTCAAATCCAACTAAAACATGTTCAAATCCAACTAAAACATGTTCAAATCCAATTAAAACCTGTTCAAATCCAAATAAAACCTGTTCAAATCCAATTAAAACCTGTTTAAATCCAATTAAAACCTGTTCAAATCCAACTAAAACATGTTCAAATCCAATTAAAACCTGTTCAAATCCAAATAAAACCTATTCAAATCCAACTAAAACTTGTTCAAATCCAATTAAAACCTGTTCAAATCCAAATAAAACCTATTCAAATCCAACTAAAACTTGTTCAAATCCAATTAAAACCTGTTCAAATCCAAACATTGCAGATTTAACTCATGTTTTTTTGATATTTTTGTTATTGTTCTAAACGACTCGTGCGCTGCATAATTAATAGAACCCGGCGTGAGCTACAATCAACACAACGATCAAACCCAAAATGGAAGGATATAAAGACGGTCTTGGTAAGATTCACAGATGTGAGTAACTCTGACACATCTGGCTCCACAACTGCAGACCAGTCGTACCAACGAGACTCAGTCCAAACAGTGGGAAAAATAGAAGAGCTAAGTATATATATGGAGTATGAAAAACGCTAACACATGCACTTGTGATGGAATCCAGCGAGTCCACTGCGTGCCACATGACGACCGCTCCAAATAGTAACACATACCGACGAGAAAACGCTCCACATCCACTTTATTTTGAAACTGTTCGATGGGAAACAGAAACTCGGGGGCAATAAACGAAGGCTCAGTTTGTGGTAAATTGCAAAAGAACCGTTTTCTTTTTCTCTCAAGGACAATAAACAACAAACTTTTACCGCAAAACAGAGCAACCGCTTTCATTAAAGTCGCACAAAACGCTCTTTGAAATCCGCTTCGATTTGCGTCACTGCGTAAACTTCCACAAAGAAAAGTCAAACTGGGTTAAACGCTGGGCTTAGGAACCTAATGTTATCCAAGAACATCGAGTGACGGGAGCGGCTTGTAATTATGATACTAAGACATTCCTTTCATATATCATTCAGCGAGCGGGTAATTCATCTTAATGACGGACTCGGTGCACCGCTCAGAGCAAGAACTGAGCAAACAAGGCCCATTAAACTAAACGAGATGGTGTTTTCGATTTGGTTACAATAGTATAGACAGGAAATCCCCCCAAAACCATGATTACAACGTGTTCATCTTTCTTTTCAGTAAGAATTAATAGCAGCTCATTCTCACAGTCGACGCAAAAATGACACCAAACACTCTGCTTTTCAGTTCGGTTCGAAGGATTAGGTTATGACTCCAAGCATTTGATTTTTTTACAAAGCGCACAAACAGACTGATAATGTTGCACGGAACGAGATCCACTCTGGGTTTTGTCTGAACAGAAGAAAGGCTTGTATTAATTTGTACCGTGACAAATGTTGGCATCGTCGACAGTGAAGAAAAAAGAACGTTTAAAGGTGATTTATTACAGTAACATGCAGTGATTTTTGCTGCAAACTTATTCTTGTCATTTTGTCCGTGGCTTGACTCAGACCTTTCATTTTTATTAGTCAACAAATAGAAATTCTTGCTTATGCTAAAAAAAATTACCCATTACAAGCCTCAAAATCCATTTATTCTTGTGAGCAATTCAGAAACTTATCTTAAACATATTTTAAACATATCAAATCAAATATCGCATTGAGTCTATGCTTGTTTTCTGAAATGTGCTGTAAATAAACTTTATTTTTATTATGTTATTATGGTCAGATGCAAAACTACACCATATTTTAATGAGTTTACTTCTTCTACCTTCATCTTAATGAGACCAAGAGTAACTTTTATTGTCCTTTTGTGTAATTTACTATTAAACGTCAACACAGTTTCCTCTCTGACGACTTTCTCTGATGTAAAACACTTCTCTAAACATCGTTTGTTTTTGTGACAGAGACACAGCTGGATCCAAGATGTTAATAATCCAAGACATGTTAAAGACAAATAATCCAAATAAATATGAGCCAGACCATCTCTAACTGTTTCAGATGCACCTCGAGGCATCTTTAGCGACTCGTTAGCTTCAGCGATGCTCGGATCTAGTCTATCAATCGTTTTCAGATCAATACGACCAGATTACTGTTGGTAGAAGGTAATCTCTGCATTTTAAAGAGAAATAAAACAATAACACACTGACTTTTCCCCCTAGTCCTCCATGTTTCGATTGAAAGTATGAAAACCCTGAAAACCGACTGATTCCACTTGGCTTTAAAACGGAGCCTTATTAAATTAAATTAAATTATATTAGTGCGGAGCAGGCTGAAAGCACAAAGAACCAAAGATGGAGACAACGTAGAAACACGGCACGTTTGTCCTAAAAAGGAAGAATATTAACAGCCCTGTCAAACGTGGGATTTGTTCTGCAGATTTCAAACTTTAAGGACTACTTCGTCAAATGTTTTCAAACAGTGAATTCAAAATGGCTCCTCGAGGAAAGGTTAAGAGAAACTAATCACAAAGATCTGTCGTCTGTGAAAACAGTGGCTGCACTGGTTCACAATCAGTTATTTTTCCAAATAATCAATGTCATCATCAACTTCAGTCCTCTCCAAAGCAAATATTTATGGATTTTATTAACTTTTGACTCCTTAATTGTCAGTGATTGGAGTCTCTTTCTTTGTGTGTTGTTGTTGAATCACAAAAGGTAAATAACAAATTGCTATTATGAGTCTGGGAGTGTCAAAAATCATTCATTCTGATCAACTTTTATGTTTTTGTGCAAAGTCGTTTGTAAATAAACTACTCCTGGGTCCATTGGAGACAAATAAATAATGTTTTTTAAAGTTTGCCACAGAAACATTAAGGGATTACAACACCAGGAAATAAAAAAATGCATTTTGAATTAGAGTTAATGGCACAAAAAACATGAAAAATTTTAATTCACCCCAAAATTTACAGCTTTATTCCATTTGAATCAACACAAAGTTATACAAAAATACATTTCAAACACAACACAGTCTTTTTCGATCCATTAAAAACTGCAAATGTCTGGGTCTAGAGCTGCACGGAGACAAGGTCAAAGCTTCTCCAACAAAGACAGAGACGTATTTAAAGACGTGCTGTTGTTGCGCCGACGACAGACAAAGCCCCTCGGTGTCTCCTGGGGTTATTTCACGGAGCTGGTCAGCAGTGAGCAATAACCACAGTGTTTCGTCTGAGGGTTAATAAAAACGGAAGAGTGTCTGCAGCCGACGCTCGGACCAGTTCAAACCTGCAGCGCTCTCGGCAAACGTCAACCTTAAATAAACTTCGAGTCAGCAGACTGAAGCGGGATGGGATTTTAGCTCAAAGGACACGTTTGACTCGTCATTTGTGCCTTTTTTTTTTAGCAAATATATTCATGTAAGAGGAAAAGTACTAATGAACAAACTGGAGGAAAGTGGTGCTAACTCTTCAATCTTTCCTGGCTGTTTTCGGTTTTGCTGCAATGCTCTATAAATAAAGCCGGCGAGGTTCACGATAGGGGAAAAAAATACAAAAAAACTCATGGCTCTGGGTCAAGTTGGACAGATCTGATGAGAGAAATAGAAAAATGCATGACCAAACATGTGCATGTGACCCGCCGGGGCAGAACAAAGTGTTATAGAGGCTTGAATTTGCACCTCGACGTTAAAGCACCAAAGAAGGAGGCCAGATCAAAACACATTTAACAACGTGTCCTCACAGCAACGAGAGGCTTTTTGTGACTGAACCAACGCGACGTTCACGGTGTGACGCCAAAATATGGAAATCATTCAATAATTTACATCCAGAACAGTTTAGTGAATGAGGGTTTTCACAGTTTATTTACAAAAGGAGATGCTCATGGAGACCTTTACGCTGGTCGTTTGCTTGTTGTTTTTGTCAATGACATTTTTGCAAACGACAAAAAAGTAATTCATGAGAAAAAAAATGGTTAAATGGGTTGAGACTTTCATCAATGAATAAAAAACAGAAAGAGAATATAATCCAATCAAAAGAAGGAGACAGGACGAGTTACATGGTCTGGTTTAGTCCAGTTTAACCTGGTTTTGTCTGGGATTACATGGTCTGGTTTAGTCCAGTCTGGTCTGGTCTTGTCTGGGATTACATGGTCTGGTTTAGTCCAGTCTGGTCTGGTTTTGTCTGGGATTACATGGTCTGGTTTAGTCCAGTCTGGTCTGGTTTTGTCTGGGATTACATGGTCTGGTTTAGTCCAGTCTGGTCTGGTTTTGTCTGGGATTACATGGTCTGGTTTAGTCCAGTCTGGTCTGGTTTTGTCTGGGATTACATGGTCTGGTTTAGTCCAGTCTGGTCTGGTTTTGTCTGGATTACATGGTCTGGTTTAGTCCAGTCTGGTCTGGTTTTGTCTGGATTACATGGTCTGGTTTAGTCCAGACTGGTCTGGTTTTGTCTGGGATTACATGGTCTGGTTTAGTCCAGTTTGGTCTGGTTTTGTCTGGGATTACATGGTCTGGTTTAGTCCAGATCCTTCTCAAACAAAAAACAGAGGAACTGCTCAAATTGTTGCTGTTTTGAGACAAACTCAGACCAAATATTGATTGAATTTAGAATTATCTTCTCTTTTTTTCAGTTTGTATTTTATAAACTAATAAAAACCACCAGACTTTATAGTTTACTTCACTTTTTTGTTTATCTTCAGACGCTCATCTCTGGACCTTCTTGCTGATGCTAACTCTGTGGAAACTCTTTCTTCAAAAGTTGTCAGTCTGTTGTGAGAATGTCAGCTCATTAAGCGTTTGGAGTGCACCTTTTATTGCTTTAAACACTTCTTCCTCGATGATGTAAGCCTTTTTTCGAGCTGGTACAAAGCCGTAATAGAGAGGAGCTCCGGGGTAAACACTGAGGCCTGTTTGAAGTCGTCCGGTGCAGCTCTGACCCCTGACGCTCACCTTTCCCGTCGGGGCCTGGTTACTGTTGCTGTTTGTCCCGTCCGTCCGCACACACAGACGGAGATAGAGTTTCCACGGAGACGGGCAGAAGGAAAATGGACGGTCTGTGTGAACCAGCGGCGTCGGATTTGACAAAAAAAAGGAACGATATCGATAGTTCTTAGAGATCTCGAGACGACGCTATCCAAGAGCGGAGCGCATCACGGACCGAGAGCCGTGGATGATACTCTGGAGGACATCCAGAGTACAGTTGTAAAATCCAAGTCCAAAGTGTCCTCAGACCAAGTCCAAACTCGTAGAGGTGACAGGGTTCAGTGAAGGAGGCAGATTTGAAGGGATATGCGTGAAATAAATGGAAAAAGAAGGATGAAATTGGGAGAAAATTAGTTTTTTTTAGTGGACAATAAACAAGACATATTTTCCAGTTATTAAATCAACATGTTTTACAATAATTTCCCAATAATTCCCCTCTCTCTCTGTAAAACTCAATGCAAATACTAAAAAAGATCAAATAAATATAAAAAAAAATCAAGGTTTTTTTAAGGTTGTCGTCAAAAGGGGGTCAGGTCCAAAAAATGGATCACAGAAGAGTTCATACAAGCACAAAAAAGGCACTACTATTTGTCAGAGTCTTTGGGCATTTAAGGAAAAAAAATGGCTGCTTTTGGAGAAATTAGGAAAAATGTAAAAGGAAAAAAGACCAATGCAACCAATGTTATGTAAAGTAGACTCAAAAACTTTGAAAATGAACTTGGATTATGATTCTTTCTATTTTGAAATAAGGTACACACTGGTCAGGACTGCTTCAGCACGATTTGTTTGAGCTAAACTTCTTAAAAACTGAGAAAAAGTGCAGCATCAATCAATAAACTAATGTGATCTGAGTCAAAACCCACAGAAGTGAGTCTGTGAATGTCTGTGGAGTAAAGGCGCTGCTGGAAAAGCCTGATGAAATCGTACTAATCCTCGAGGCTGTGATAAACCCTTGTTGGTTGTCGGTGGCCCTCGCCGCTCGTCCCGTCCCGTCCCGGCCCGTCCCGGCTCGAGCTCGGCGCCGGGCTCTAAGCTGCTTTCTCAGTGTCAGCTGCCACATGCCGCTCCTCGACACAAACTGCCCCACGAACAAGAACAAATCACAGCGGGTTTAACGCAGCGGAGATGATACTGACCACTTCAGTCCACTCTAGTCAACTATTGTTATTCAGGCTAGGCTAATTATTTACACTAACTCAAAATGTATTTATTTAGTCTGGCTTTCATGTAGTGTTGAATATTTAATTTAATTTAATTTAATTTAATTTAATTTAATTTAATTTAATTTAATTTAATTTTATTTTATTTTATTTATTTATTTATTTATTTTACTGAGTGAAATACAGTGAAACAATGCCTCCATTTTTTTTAAATGTTGTGTTTAATGATTATATGTTATTATGCACTTGTTGAAGACATAAAAGCTTGCATTACAAACTCTATATAAATCAAGTTTGATTAATTGATTGATACTACTCTGTGAGCTGTGATTGGCTGAACTGACATGTCTCGGGCCATTCTTTAGAGATACATTCTTCTCCATTTTGTTTTTAAAGAGCCAAGCCAAGTAACTGAGAACTAAATGTACGGCCTGGCCAAGCATTCCCATTCATTTGCAAAGCTAAATGCTAAAATGCTAAACGCTAAATGGTCTGAAATTCCCTTCACAACAATTTAAACTCATTAGAAATCCTGTTGGAAGAAGCGTGGCCATGTATCTTAAACTGAGCAGGATCTTTACAATGACTTTGTGATATTTTTGTTAATATTCTTCTGGTTGTTGCTCGTTTAATGTCTAATTATCTGCGTCCAGAGACAGTTTATTCTGCATTTATTGGTGCTGCTTTCTGGAAAATCCAACTCAACTCCACTGATACCAGACTAATTCTTTATATAAACTCAAGAGACTTTGAGAGTCCTAGTTCTGATTTGTTTTGGCAGAGACATTAGGGCGAGTACTTTTTGATTTTTGTGGATAAACTAATAGATTTCACACACAGAGACTTGACTGGTCCAATGAGACTTCTAATTTGTCTGAAGGTAAACAAACGGTTGGATAGTTCTGAACACATTAATCACTGATGATGTATTTTCTTTTTGACGGACAAGTGTTTTTATTTCAGACAGTTTCACATATCGGCCTGATTTTTTACTTGACTGCTCTCTTCACTGATACTTACTGAATAATTTAGAAGACTGTTTTTATTTCTTCTTGGCAACAGTCAGAGGATTTCTTACTGACAGCTACTCAGCAACTTCTTCTTTTCCAAGTCCACACAAGCCACCTTAAACTCAAGACCCTCCTCTTGGACTTTTCCACGGAGCAACACTGACACCCACAGGTAGAAATGAAGAACTGCAGGGAGAAATCTCTTAAGGTGGACCCGGGGAGATAGTCCGGCATCTGTTTCCAACTTTCCTCTGCGTGCACAAGTCCGGACTCTACCCTCAGAAGCAGAAATGATAGACTTCACTGATGCATTTTAAGGAGAAAAGTCACACCAAAAGCGTCGGTAAAAGAGTAAAAATCCTCGGTGCAGAGTCTAAAGTGTCAAAGCTGGGGTTTTAACGCAGCTCTGCAGATTTACAGCTCCGAGGATGCCAGCCAAGCCGCATGTGATGGATGCAGTTCGAGAGCTCTGCCTCGGGCCAAAGTAAAGCCAAAAGCCTGAGTATCAGCACACAGTTTAAGCCCCCACAAGGTGACCCCCGTGGCCCCGATGCACTCACAGACGAACCACAGTGGGCCCATTTGAGGTGGATTTATACACTCTCCAAAAACCTTCAAGCTCCTCATTTACACAGAATTACTCTTACTGCATTAATAACAAGATAATAACCGTCTGAGCCTATCAATAATAATCAAAAACAATAATAAAACATGTTGTTTATTTATTTATGGTTCTCTTTAAATGAACATGGATAAAACTGACTTTTTCCTGTTGCTTTTTGTTGTTTTTGTCCATGCAAGGCTACCGTAGCAAAAACTTTGAACTGGAGCTTCATATTTGATGATGATCGTTAAGTGTGATGAGATCTTCAAGTTAAAGCTCCACTTCCTCATTTTCTTTTTGCCTTCCCTTTCACAAATTTTCCCTTTCACAAAATACTGAAGTTTAGCGTTAGCTTAGCTGCAACTTTATTATATTACGTGATTGAATTGACAGTATTTATCTGTGTTTTCTCTGTTGATGCTTTTCTTTTTTCAGCTGTTTCTCTGTTAAAAGACATATTCAGCTGAAAATACACTTTATCTGCAGCTATTAAACTTCCTGGAACGTCATGTGACAAGTGTCGACCAATGGGAGCGCTCCAAGGTTTTCTGTTCCTGAATAGAGGTTCTCATCTATTACAATCCCTTAGAATAAACAGAAGATGGATCATAAGACTGTTTTTTACAAATTACTTCAATTCTATTTAACTAGAAGGAAACGACAAAATGCTAAAAACAGTTTAACCTCAAGTTTCCACTAAATAACGGGAGAACCTTCGTAGTCCTGTTGCGTCTGTGGTGGACGTAGCCCCAGGTCGAGATCTTTTCGTTAAACCTCGTCTGTTACGGCTCCAAACTGCACTGACAGATAATTAAAAGCGGCAATAAACACAAGTTACACCGGATTCTTTTTCCAACATTTTTCAGCCTGTTGTGAACCAGCGCTTCCAAATATGGCAGGACACCGAGGGAAAAAGTGTGTTTAGCGTCGCACAGATGGATAAATATAGTCAAAGGAGAACACAGAGCTCGGCCCTGACTTTTCGGTTTCGTGTGTCGCTGTAAGTCCAAACAAATCCTTAACCCTTTGTTTATGAGTGATTTCAGTGGCCCTTTTGTCCTTTCAAATGTCTCGTGGTGCGGTTCACAAACAGAAAATGGTCTAAAGCCAGAGAAGAACGCCCTGAGATGAGCCGTCGTGGGGCTTTGACAGAACAGATGATCCAAACTTTGACCCGTGACTCATGAGAGAAACCGCTCAAAACTCGTCTGCCTTTGTGCCGTTAATGATAATTGCACGACGGCCAATTGTTTTCTCTTGTCTCCTCGACGTTGGAGCAGGATTAAACCAGAACAACTTCAATCAGGCTCTGGTCTCGTCTCATCCGCGAGCACTGTCTTCGTCCTCTCTCTTATTTGACAAAGATTAGTGTACTCTGGCAGTGAGAAATGCTCCCTTTGGGCAGGCTTGAGCTTAATGAAAACAGATTGCAGCAGTGGAAATATCGGGCTCGGGCCAAGATTTCAACTTTAACAACAAAAGTGAGTGCAATGAAAATGTGATTCTTTGGGCCGGAGCTGGGAGAGGAGCACATCAAGTCTGGAGAAGCGTATTCTGTGGAGTTATCGTCAGCTGCGTCACGTTGAGCATCTTTAACGTCACCCCACTTCGGTCTGTCCTCATCGGAAAGTAAAAAAAAACACTTTGATTCACTTCATTAAACCCTCGGCCCAGTTCGTTTTGCCGTCGACCAACGTCAAATCAGCGTCTTGTTAACGTCAGAGAGGATTCTGGGAGAACATCTGAGTCTTTTGGAGCCGAGGAACAGAGCGTCCGCCAAGTCCGAGTTAAGATAAACACAGTCGGGAACGGCTGTGATTCAACAGAGACTATCTCGACCTCTTGATGTGTGGATTTGGGACCAGGCCAGTGCTCTCTATTAATATGACACACTTTCCTCTTTAAATCAATGTACAGATGATTAGTGTTAACAAGTGCTTGTTTGAAAACTGTTCAAATCCAACTAAAACCTGCTCACATCGTTTAAAACCTGTTAAAATTCAAGTTAAACCTGTTCAATTTCAACTAAAAATGGCTTAAATCCAACAAAATCTGTTCAAATCCAAATAAAACCAGCTCAAATCCAAATAAAACCAGCTCAAATCCAAATAAAACCAGCTCAAATCCAACAAAAACCTGTTCAAATCCATCTAAAACCATTAAACCATAAACGATCTTCTGTTTTTTGTTTGCTTTGTTTTGCTACAAAGAAGTATTTAGTATTTCCCTCATCCTAAATACAGTGAAGAGCGACAAAGATCCAACGAAACCAGTTTAAATCCAACTGAAACATGTTTAAACCCCAATAAACTCTGCTGAAAATAAGCAAAAACCTGTAAAAATTCAACAGAAACCAGTTCAAATCCAACTAAAAGCTTCTCAAAATCAGCAAAACCATGTGCAAATTCAATGGAAACCTTTTCTGTTTCTTTGGATTTTGGATCTCCTCCATTAACCAAAAAACATGTTTACTGTTAATGAATCATGGCACAGATGGCCAATGTATTCTCTGTGAGTCTCTAAAATGTTATAAACTGCAGTAGCTCTCTTTATTTTAATTTTTAATTTTACTTTTATTGTTTATTGCAGCAGAACGGCCTCTTGCTCTGCTACAACGGAGAATTTACACTCATGATATGATTTAAATCCCATAAAGAAATAAAAATGGTGCCTTTATGACCTCAGACTCGGGGGATTACTCAAACTAAACCATGCCTTTACTTGGAAACACACTGGCGAAAGATACTGGGAATGACACAGACAGTTAATCCCCAAATTGTACTGTTTCAGCTTATTTAATTTCTTCTGAATAAACTGCAAGTAATAAACTGTTCCAATAAATCCCTTCGGTCAAACAGAAAAAGGAAGCAGAGCAGTTTCATTTCCATTTTTTCATCAGGGTCGACTGGCACCAATTCCAGCTTTTCTGCCAAAAAAGGAAAGAAATGCTTAGATGATAAAGTAGGGGTGTTCTGGTTTAGTTTCTGTTTGTCTTTTTGTCTTAAAGTCATCATAAAGTATCTACTATGGCACATCAAACCAGCGCAGTCCTGTCCTGAATAAATAAAGCATCAAGTGACTCGTCGTGGTCCTCCTCAAGGCTCTATCTTCGTTGACCACCGGCCGCCACATGGAGAAAAAGAGTTGGCCACGGGGGTAAACAACCCGTCTGAGTTTCTCTCCACGACTCGGTGAAACCACAGACTCTTTAACTCTTACCAAACTCCACCACTCGACCAAACAACAGCCCGGAGCCAAATGAAAACTGATAACAGCTTCAACTTTACAAATCCATCTAAAAACCTGTTAAAATTAAACTAAACCCTGCTCAAATCTAACAAAATCTCTCCAAACTCAACTAAAACTTATTAAAATCCAACTAAAACATATTCAAAACAAAAAAAAACATGTTCAAACCCAACTAAATAGTCACAAATCCATCTAAAACCTGTTAAAATTAAACTAAACCCTGCTGAAATCCAACAAAATCTCTCCAAACCCAACTAAAACTTTTTAAAATCCAACTAAAACATATTCAAAACAAAAAAAACATGTTCAAACCCAACAAAAACCAACTTAAATATTCACAAATCCATCTAAAAACCTGTTAAAATTAAACTAAACCCTGCTCAAATCTAACAAAATCTCTCCAAACCCAACTAAAACTTTTTAAAATCCAACTAAAACATATTCAAAAAAAACATGTTCAAACCAACAAAAACCAACTTAAATATTCACAAATCCATCTAAAAACCTGTTAAAATTACACTAAACCCTGCTCAAATCTAACAAAATCTCTCCAAACCCAACTAAAACTTTTTAAAATCCAACTAAAACATATTCAAAACCAAAAAAACATGTTAAAACCCAACAAAAACCAACTTAAATATTCACAAATCCATCTAAAAACCTGTTAAAATTAAACTAAACCCTGCTCAAATCCAACAAAATCTCTCCAAACTCAACTAAAACTTATTAAAATCCAACTAAAACATATTCAAAACAAAAAAAATGTCAAAAAACAACTTAAATATTCACAAATCCATCTAAAAACCTGTTAAAATTAAACTAAACCCTGCTGAAATCCAACAAAACCTTTCCAAACTCAACTAAAACTTTTTTAAAATCCAACTAAAACATATTCAAAACCAAAAAAACATGTTCAAACCCAACAAAAACCAACTTAAATATTCACAAATCCATCTAAAAACCTGGTCAAATTAAACTAAACCCTGCTCAAATCCAACAAAATCTCTCCAAACCCAACTAAAACTTTTTAAAATCCAACTAAAACATATTCAAAACCAAAAAAAACATGTTCAAACCCAACAAAAAACAAATTAAATATTGACAAATCCATCTAAAAACGTGTTAAAATTAAACTAAACCCTGCTGAAATCCAACAAAATCTCTCCAAACCCAACTAAAACTTTTTAAAATCCAACTAAAACATATTCAAAACCAAAAAAAACATGTTCAAACCCAACAAAAACCAACTTAAATATTCACAAATCCATCT